>PVJD01003354.1:0-165769 GCA_004026545.1 Mormoops blainvillei
TAGAAAGAACACCCAGCCCCCGTCCCCTCTTCACCTCTTCCAGGTACCCTGGGATCCCCTGATCCTAATTTCCTGTTTTTGTCTGGGCCCTAAGTTAAATCCTAAATTGACTTCTCATTGTCTTGAATATGGTACTTCTCAGAGCTCCTTGAAGTTAGGCAATATGTCCCAAAATTCTGTATTGTTCAGGATACAGTACCGGAATCTGTGGAATCAGACAGTATGTCTTTCACTTGAGAGAACTGTGAAATGAAATGGTATGTAAGTCTCCTCTTACTTAGCCCTGAGTAGAAGAAGCCAGTGAGGGATATGGGTATCCAGGTTTGCAGAGGAAGCCTTCACTTTGGGCTACATCACTTTGAGTCTTCAGGGACCGTGCTCTTTAAATTACCTTTCTGTGTGCTGACAAGGCAGGTAAAGGTTGAAGAATCATAAAATTGATTAATTAGGCTGAAGAGGTCTTCGATAAGGTGAAATTTGTCTCATCACAAATTACAGACTTTCTCTGTGGTGTTTTCCTGGCATTCAATGCAAAATAGAAAAGGCTCTTAAGGCCAAATTGTTTTATTACAGCAATAAGTCCTGTCTTAACTGGAGAATGTAGCTCACATAATCCCCAGGCTTGCCTTAAATCCAAAAGTTTATAGAACATATTATATGCACTTGGAATAATATGTATTTATTATAAGGAGTAGTATAATTTCATGAAACAGAGAAGGCAAATTACAGATAAGCTGTAAATGACCTACCTCTCTAGCTCTTTTCTCTTTTTCTTCTTTGTTCTAATATATAGCCATATTCCATAAAACTGTGGGAGGAGAGAGATCAGTGCTGCTTGTCTCCCCCGCCTGCAGCTGCTGGTATTAGAATAAAGATGCCCCCAGCCGTTTCTGATTCAAATCCAACTCAAAGCTTTGTTTCTTCCAAATCCTCACGTTAGGCACATGGCAGGTGTTCAATTCATACCTGTTGATTGACTGGATTGAAATCGATGAACTTTCTTTAATAAGGAAACTGGAGACCGGCAGGCATTTTCCTCTGGTGTTTTACACGGGAATGTGTCTGCCCTGCATCTGGAGTAATCATCTCTGCTGGACACAAACTCTGAGGCATGTGGTGAAGATACAATTTCTTGCCCCCAAAGGTATACTGGAGAAGAGTCCATGGTTCTAATTACACTCTCTTTTCTCAGTTTAAATTAAAGTGAATTAAATGCAGGTGGTAGAAAAACATTGAAGAGTTATTACTATATAGGCTTTTTTTCTCTCTTTTTTTAAACCTGAAGTTTTAGCTAATGATTTTATGAAAAAGAAGGTCATTCCAATAGAAGCTGCTGCCACTTCTGCTCCCCAAGTTCTTGTTTTGTTTCCTTAGTTGGCGACATTTGGTGTGGCCCAGAGTTGCTGCTGACAGGGTATTGTCTGACTTGTTCGGTCCAAAAGCACTTCTATCTCCTAGAAGGCTGACAGCACATAGATAGACAGCTGAATAACAAGTAGGGTCGGGTAACAGACTGACATTCCTCAGAATTTCTGTAGTAACCAGTCAATCCTTGGGCTGTACCTTGGACCCTGCTCAACCTATGGTTAAACATTTAGAAAAACTACAGAAGCCCCAATTCCTGTCCAAATGAAGCAGAAAAGCTTAATTTCAGGACTGGCAGGCAGTTTAAAAAATCTCTCCAGAGAAGTGCTTTTGTGAATTAAGTGCGTATGCCATGGCGGCCGATGTCCATTACTGAAATGGAAATGTGAATAAACCAATTTGTTTCTGTTCAGAAAACATTTTCTCTTTAGATTTTTCAAGTGAAGCCTGGGAAATAAGAAGTACTTCCCCCCACCCCCAAGAGCTAGATGTGTCAGACTGTTAGGCTGTAAACCTAAGAGAGAGAGAGAATTCATTGATTTGGATGAAATTAAATAGAATTTATTTGAAATTAATAAGATTTATATTACTTGAAATCATATATATGTATAGGATGTCATATACATGGGCACCAAGGGAAGAGAGTGTGCCCCTGGGTCAGGGAAGGAGGATCCAGAGGTGATCAATGTCACCTGCTTTACACTGTGAACTGGGAAAACTAATCATCAGAGGGGAAGCGGCTAGCCTATATCTCTTTTCCATTTCCTTATGTGCTTCACGAATGCTGGGTGGGGAGGCTTTGCAGTTAAGAAAGTTCTGAGATTCAGGCTCTTGGCAGGCTGATGAATGAATGAAGGAGCCCCAGGGAATGCCTTGCATGGGAAAGAAAGAGGAAATCATTGTTAATATCATGTTCCAGCAGAACTTCTTTAGGTAATAATTTTCCTTTCTTCCTCCTTCCCTCCCTCCTTTCCTTCCTTCCTTGTCTCCCTCCTGCCCTTCCCTTCTCCTCCCTTCCTTCCTTCCTTCCTTCCTTCCTTCCTTCCTTCCTTCCTTCCTTCCTTCCTTCCTTCCTTCCTTTGTAAAAAAGGGTCCATTTAACCCATACAGAGGAGAGAAAGCAAAAGGTAAAAATCTCTGTTAAAAGTCTAATTACCCAGATAAAAGCCCTGTTTGCCATTTTTAAAGACGGCATATTATAGCGTGCTTCTATGTTGAGCATTGTCCAGGACAGAGGGAGAACTGATGATACGAGAGAGAGAGAGAGAGAGAGAGAGAAAGAAAGAGAGAGAGAGAGAGAGAGAGAGAGAGAGAGAGAGAGAAGGGGGCAGTCTTTGGAGTTTTGCCTTTGAGCAGGTAAGAGAAGATGGGATCTAGTATACAGCTGGGGCAGCTTGCTTTAGGTAGGAGACAGCAGGTGTACTAGTTAGGGTACTGCTTATTAGATGCTGTAACATAACCAGGGGTTCGTTCTTCCCTCCTAGCAGCAGTCCAGTGCAGGTCAGGCTTCTGTTCCAGGCAGTGCCCCTCTAAGTGCTGATTCTATACCTGGAGCTCCCTCCACGGCGTGGCTCTGTCGCACTGGAACTCTTCACTTCCAGCTGTGTAGGTGGGATAGAGAGTATGCGCCAAAAGCTCAAGGGAGATTTTAGGTGCCAGGCGTGGAAATGGCTTATCTCACTTTCACTTACATTCCTTTGGCAACTATTCATGCTCTAACCCAGTGACAGGGAAGGCTGGAAAAGGTAGCCTCATGTTTCAGAAAGGGAAGAGAGAACCAATGAGCTTCTAGCCAGCCTCTGCTGTGGAAGGAAGGCAGAGCACATAGAGGCAAATGATCTCTTGTTGGTGAATGTGCAATCAGGTGGAAGTTCTCTTCATTTCTCAGTGAAATAGGGAGGGAGGAAGTGCGGAGGCAGGAGAATTAAAGGTTGGAGGAAAGAGGGAATGCTGTGAAATGGTCATCGAAGTGGGTGGATAGCAAATGCTCACGGAAATGTGGTCAAGTGCTGGGGGCTGGCTTGTGGCTGCAGTTGGTCAGCAGAGTCCGCAGTGGGGAGGTGAGCTGAGAGCTGAAGCCCACCAGGCACATACACACCTATCTGTCACACTCTGTGACAGCCACGACCTTTGGAAAGTATTGGCCACTGCTTCATTTCTGCCTTCTAAACATTACACCAGTTCTTTTTCTTGTTTAACTCTAACCAGGGAGCCCTGGTGGGAAAGGAATTCTGGGAAATGTAGTTTCTAGCCTTAGTCAAGGTGACAACAAAGTACGATCCTGTATACTCGGCTTTATTTTTTTACCAAAGCACCTATCCAACCCTATCTGAAATATTATACCTGAACTGTCTTTATCTGCTTTCTTGTTATTATGAAATTTAACTCCATGAGGATATCTTGGTTCACTTTGTCCTCTGCTATTACCCCCTGCACCTAGAACAATGTCTGGCTTCAAAAGTATTTATTGATGAATGAACGAGGTGTTTGGATATCTTTCCAGCTGTCTCTCTATGTATGTATAACACACAACCACACGCACATAAATATAGAGATAAAATTGTATAAAAACGGGATCATACTCTTTACATATAGCTCCTCTCTTCTTTTTTTCACTTATCTCAAAGTCAGACCTATTTCAGCAACAAAAACTATTGGTCGTTATCACATTTTTAAATTGTGAAAAAAAAAAACAACCCTCCTTAATATCACAACCTAATTAATGAATTACATTGGCGCAGTTAACTGGTCCCTGATTGGTGGGCATTGTGCTAGCCTGGCTCAAATTTAATAAAGCAGCGATGGAAATCACAGAATGGTCTTGATGGGATCTTTTGAAGTATGACTTTTTCAATATAATCCAAGATCCATAAACCTATGCGAGTACAGCTCAGCGTCTCCCCAGCCATACAGCACTCTTCGTGGGGCGCCTGTGTGCTCGAAGCACCCAGGGTAAGATATGGCATGTACTCCCCAGAAGTTTTCCATGCAATAGCAGACTGGCAGAGACAGCGTGTACTTACTGAGCAACGTGGTCTAGGGTCCATAAAACTTAAAACTTGGTGTGCCCAGACTCACAAATCCTCAGATGCCTGTGTATTTTATTGTTACAAATGTTTGCCATTCCTCCTCTAATAAAGTATGAGAGGAATGGGGCAATGAAAGATGATGCTTACTGAGTAGGTGTTTTGAGGTAACCAGTTGAAACCCCATCATACACAGTCCCCTGCTGGGACTTAAGGCTGGAGGTTTAAATGGGGAAGTGATTTTATAAGAAAGCTCGGTGAGGAAACATGCAAAATGCTCTGAATTCAGGCCTGGGAAAGTGCAGAATCTCCTTGTTACTTGTGAAAATATCATGGATATGCCTCAAAATCTAGAATTTACAATCTTTACAGTATATCCGAACCCCCTCGTCCTCGCCACAGGCCAATTAAATCAAGAGCCCGGGAAGGGAGCCAAGACACTGACCTTTGCGAAAGCTGAAGAAAGTGAGCATGAAATTTGCCACAAGTGGATGCATTTCTCCAATTTCCATCTGTGCTTTAAATGAGGGAGTCAGAGCGCCTGTGACTCCGTGAGGCAGGGGGAGCTGTTTAAGTACACAGTCAGGTGGTGTCTGCGGCAGCTGTGGCAACAGCCTGATCAGAGAGGCTACTTACCAGCTCTCAGCGGGGACCTGCTGTCACCCGCAGCTGGTAAAGCGGGAGCCCAGGCGGCTGAGCTATAGAGCGCACATCCCTACCCTGGCCACCATGCACCTTGATTTTGATGGTTCAGTCTCTGCCTACGTGCTCTTTAGCTCTGTGCTTTCTGCTGTCACAGATGGCTACCAGAGCTTCAATTTGCAAACATTTCTAGCAAATAATACAGTATGTGTAAAGTGCTCACTCCCTCGATGGAAACCACTGAGGGATCTTGTAATGAAGTTACAGAAATATTGGTATTATTTTTGTTCCTCACGTAATTGACCTAAGGTTTCTTTTCATTTTGTTTTTCCTAAGTGACAAAAGTATATTATAGTAAATATATACTGCAGGATCCCATTTTTATAACAGTTAAGATTACCAAGCTTAAAATATTTCTAAATCTTGATAGCTTCATGGAGAAAGGCCTGGAATGAAATATATCAATGATTAATTTTGGAGTCCTGAGGTGGGTGTGGGGAGCAACGGTGAAATGGGAGAGGGATAGTTAATTTTTTTGAGTTGTGTTAATAATAACAAAGAACACATGAACTTTGTAATTTTAGAAAAGGGGTTTCAAAAACTTAGAATACGTAATCAGAGATTTTTCAATCCCTTTGTGCTTAATATAAAACTCAAGCGGAAGGAAGTCTTCTTCCAGAAAAACATGATAGGATCTTGCTACTGATGCACTATGAAAACTAGCAGTCAGTGTTCATTCATTCATTCAACAAATGCTAAGTGATCCACTACCAGGTCCCAGGCCCTGTCCTGGCATTGTTCTAGGTGCTGGTACAACAGCTATTGAAGCAATTTACTGCCTTCTCTTGAGGAAGAGACAGACGCTGAACAACTGGTATACAAGTCAGGGAGGGAGAAAGCTGAGACAGAGCTGGGGATCGGGGATGCGGATTGTGGTCAGGGCAGACTTCACTGAGAAGGCAACACTTCAGTAGAGATTTAAATCAAGCAAGGGCACGAGCCATGGAAAGATGGGGACAGTGGGGGAATAAGGTTCCAGAAAAAGGGAACAACGTGTTCAAAGAATAGCAAGAAGGTAGCGCGGCTCAGGAAAAGTAAAGGAGGGAAAGGAAGAACCGGAGCTAGTCATGACCCAATGATACAGGTCTCATTGGCTGGTGGCAAAGGCTCTTCTGAACGTGATGCGCTCGGATCCTTGTGAGTGGGGCAACACAACCTGATATACGCTCATGCACGTTAAAAGGCTCGCTCCGGATACCGCGTGAATAGACTCCTAGGGGACGAAAGTTGAAGTCAGTGACCAAATGAGAGACTGTTGTATACGTTCAGAGAGAAGACTGGGGGAATGTAGGCCTCTTTAATGCTGGCAGACACTCTTGCTTTGGTACCTATTCTCCTGGGCCTGAGGAAGACAGATCCAAAGGGAGGCGCCTCTGAGGTCACAGACGGGCATTGATGGAAGGCGCTACCCCTGAAACAGGTTACCCAAGTGTCTGAGCCAGCCGACCATGGAATTTGTTTTTGCCTTCTCGGCCTCCTCAAGCCCAATCCCAAATGTATCACTTCTAGGATACCACGGAATACTTCTAACCTTATGACTTGATGTATCATGTAACGCGAAGCTCTTAATGGGCAACGCAAGTTAGGGGTGTCCTGTGCTCAAAGACACTCCGAGCATGATCTTATGAAGTTATGCCTCTGAAAAAATGTCCTACTTTCCCACACAACAGTCACTGGGTTTATTAGATATTTTAATATTTTGCTACTCTGATGAATACAAATTGTATTTTATTTTGGCACTTTCATTCATTTTAACATCTGTATGACATTTTCAATGAATAGACTTTCTCTGATTATTAGTGAAGTTAATCATTGTTTCATACATTCATTGGCCATTTAGATGTTGTCTTGTGTGATTTCCCAGTTCTTATTAATTATACATTTTTCTCTTGGATTGTTTGTCTTTTTTCATGAATTTTTATCTAGCAGATGTATTATTAATGTCTTCTTGCAGTCTCATGACTTGCCTTTTTTACTTTGTTGTGCTTTCTGTAATAAAGTTTGTAATTTAATGTAGTCAAATTAATAATTTCCCTTATAGCTTTTTGTGTCCTTAGCCAACTAATTTTTATCCTGAAGTCACTGAGATGTGTTTCAAAATTTTATAGATTTTCTTCTTATGTTTAGGACATTCAGTTTTAAGCATGAGTTAAAGATCTTTTATGTTTTGCCCTGGCTGGTGTAGCTTGGTGGATCCAGCGTCGGTCTGTGAACCAAAGGGTCGCCCATTTGATTCCCAGTCAGAGCACGTGACTGGGTTGCAGGTCAGGTCACCACTAGGGGGTGGGGGAGAGGCAAGCACACATTGATGTTGCCCTCCCTCTTTTTCTCCCTCCCGTCCCCTCTACCCACAAATAAATAAATAAAATCTTAAAAAAAAATCTTTTATGTTTTACTAGGTGGATTACCAATATTTTTAGCACCATTTATTGAGTAGTATGTATTTTCAGTATTTAATTTGTAATACCTACTCTATCATCTATCAACTCCCATGTATATCTGGGATCTCTGAACCAATATTACATTGCTTAAATTATTAAAGTCTCATAGTAAGTCAATATCTTTAAAAGAACTCTCATTAATTCTTTTCCCTAAAAACAGTTTTGGTCATTCTTGGCCTACTAAGTGAGTTACGGATCAACTTGTGAAGTTCCTTTAAAAGCTCTTTTGAGATTTTGATTGAACTTATACCGAGTACACTATAGGTTTTCTAATGTTCGATGACCCTTAAGTTCCTGGGACAACACTTGTTTCACCACGTTCTATCATTATTTTTCTATAGTGTTGTATTCTGTTTGCTAATGTTTTATGTAGGATTTTTACTTCTGTATTAACAAGTAAATTTACTTGGATTCTTAATAAGAGGAAAATTGCTTAAAACTGATGTTTTGCAAATGATGGGCAGAGATAAGGTGTGAAGTAATACTTACCAACAGTCTAGCTCCAGGAAGGCTCCATAGCAAATATACACATTCTTCTAGAATAAATAAATTGGGCAAAACCCTTACATCCTAATATTACAATACCAAGAGGCCGATAAAAGGGAACGTTCCTCCTTGCTACCGTGGAAACAACTGTAGCAAAGCAAAAATGACATAAAACTGTTCAGCAGAAAAGTTTCCAAAGGCAGTTAAGTGCTAATTGTTTATGGAGGAGGAAAACAGGGTAATTAAAAAGAGAGAGTTGAGGTTGGTATTAAAGGAAAGAGACTGATATTAACAAGAAAATGTTAAGAACTCAAAAGTGGTCCAAGGAATTTTGTTTGTTTGTTTGTTTTTGGAAATTGTACAAACACCAAAAAGATTTTGCTCAATGAGACCTCGGTGAAAAAAGCATTTGTTTTTTATGGCCTGTGTGTCATATCTCTAGGGCTCAGGGACACGAAAGACCTATAGATGGGGCCCTGGAGTGTGATGATTTTCCTTTCCAGATGTCAGGGCTGTAGATGTGGTCAGGAAAATGCCTGGACTGCATTTTCTCTGACAGGCAGTGACGGTTCAGAGGGCCATTGTGCGGCCACATTCCCTGAGTGTAGTCAGACCCCATTTGCAAACAGCCACTCGTGAAGTGGTTGACAGGTGCCCTGGCAGCTGACACAGTGCAGGAGAATGGAAGGGGTGGAGGGTAAAGCGCAACCAGCGATTTCGAATGAGTCACCATCATCCTCTCCACAGTCCTAGGGAAGGCTTCTGAGCAAGCCCGGGGCACTTTGCTCGCAAATGCCGAGCAGATGCTGCCCTCAGGCGTGTATGCGGGCTGGGCTGTAACAGCACTGGATTGAGGAGACAGGGTCAGAAATTCAGGGCCAACTGTCCTGTGTGTCAGGCTCTGCCACTGACCCCTGGAGAAACCCAGGAAAATCACTTGACCTGTGGGGCTTGGTTCTCTCTGTTTTATCTCGAGACCATGGGCTATGCCTAGAGTGATCCCTTAGCCTGACGCCACTATTGAAAAATAACAGGTTACCACAATGCTACAGAAACTGGAGATTTTATCTTTTAAAAATGTGTTTAATCTTGTTTTTGTCCCACAAGGCTTTGTTCACATGAGATATTTCTTATTTTCAGAATACAAAGGCAAAGGACACATAAGAGCTGCCACTCGGGCTGAGGTGCACCGGTGGCGTGGCGGTGGCGCAGAGCCCGCCGAGTGGCCTCCTCCTCACTCACACCTCAGCAGCGCCGAGGGCGCTCAGAGGAGGTGAGATTTAGAACAGATTAGAAACCACTCTTTTACAGATGAGAGCTCCGAAGCTGTGAAGGAGTAATTCATTGGCTTACAGTTAGTTAATGGAAAGCTGTGATGAATACCTAGGGCTCCGGGCCCCTAGCCCGTATTGACTATGAGACACCAGGTGACACCTCTAATAAAGATTGGCAGAGTCCAGAGGGCACAATCTAGCTTTTTGAAATTAGCCTGGGACTTGCACTCCCACAATATGTTTTCTAACTAACCGGAAAACCCTCCAGCTACAATTAGAATGCTGGCAGAATATAACAAATATTGGGGGCTTTTTAGGGGGTGGGGAGAAGTAAAGGACAAATAGTATTTTAACCGCCAAGTTGAACTCACAAGAAAAAGTGAGTGCACTGTCTGCTAGGGTTTGCCATAACAAACTAAAGCGGACCGGGCGGCTTAAGCAACAGCAGTGTATTTGCTCACAGTTAGGTAGGCAAGATCAAGGCGTTGGCAAGATCGGTTCCTTCTGAGGCCTCTCTCCTTGGCTTGTAGGTGGCAGCCTTTTCACTCCGTCCCTCACATGGTCTTTTGTCTGTACATGACTATGTCTGAATTTCCTCTTCTTATAATGAGGACACCAGCCATATTAAATTAGGACCCAACCTAATTACCTCATTTTAACACAATTACCTCTTTAAAAAACCTATCTCTAAATATAATCACATTCTGAGGGTAAGAGGACTAGGACTTCAACGTGAATTGGGAGGTTGTTGTGACAGGGGTAACAAAGTTCAGCCTATAACACTGATTTCCTAATTTCCAAAACTAAAGAGAGACTTAAACAGCAATTGTTAGTGTGTTCGAGCTGATGTGGCAGGCTCTCTGAGTGGAGGGTGAATGTCTCCACAACAAAGGACTTTGGCTTTCATCAGAGACAAGAGATGAAGTGTTGAACCTAAGCAAAGCAGAAGGTTAGAACCGAGGTCTTCAAAAGTCTAGACCTTCAGGGGGAAGGTGGGCTTGAAATAATCTACCCCTTATCACAGGGTGATGACAGGAAAGTCTAGCACAACCTGGATTTTGGCGGGTATGATCCAAGAAACTAGAAGTCTTTTAACAATTTTTAAAAAGATGATTGGATAATGATACCCTTAATTGTCAACTACTAGTGTACAATAATTTATGTAATATTGTTCCTGAAATTTGGTAGTTATTGCTTATAAAATTGTCTGGTCCCATGGATGGGTGTGTGTGTATATATAGATTTTAATCTATAGGTTCAATTCATTATTGGATGGAGGGATACATATATATATATATTCATTATTGGATGGATAATATATGTACATTAGATATTCTATTCACTCTTGAGACAGAAGTAATTTTTTTCAGTAATTTTTACTTTCTAAGTAAAATAAATCTATTTCATCTGAGTTTTCAAATTTGACTGAAATACCATCATTTATATTCTATTGCAATTTTTATATCCCTGAACTATAGCATTTATTTTCATATCCCCTTTTACACTCCTAATGATGTTTATTTTTACCCTCATTTTTGTGATTAATCTTGTTAAAAGTTTAACACTGTCATTCATATTTTCCAAGAATTACCTTTTGGCTCTCTTGGTCTTCTCTGTTTTCTCATTCTTTTTGATTTCATCAATTTTGGCTTTCAATTAAGAATCCATTAATTTCAATAAGATTTGGAATATCAAATGAAAATATTTCACATTTATTTCTAATCCATTTTAAAAGATTCTCTTATGTAGTTAAACAAATTTGGAACCAGAAGTAACATTAGCAATCATGACGTATATGGGGGTATTTCTTACTCTTTTTTAGTAAAAGAACCCATCTCTCTCCAACTGTCTCCAAAGGTGGTTTGGGAGGAATTGACGCTCTCCTTCCTTGGCTCTAGGGGTCAACACGGAGCTCAGGCCTGGCTGATTAGCGAGCCGTGTCTCTCTGGCCTCATTGATTCACTCAAGGGTAGGTTCAAGGATAGGACTCTTACTTTAAGTGTTAATAGGTTTCTTTTTGTTCCTGGACTTGGACTTGGTAGGTTCCTCTCATACAAGTGTATGGGCACCCATTCTGTGTATCTAAGCTCTATCCTCAAAATCCCTGAGAAGAGCCCCCCTGGACCACTACTTGGACCCAGGCATGTGCCTCTTGGAGATATGGTTTCTCCTTACGGGGACAGACTGAGGAAGAGATGTATGCAGTCCCCGGAAGCAGGCTCGGGGAAGAAGGTATCTGGATCCATTGTAGGAACACGGTCTTGAAAGAAGTGAGTACAGGGCCTGGGGCGCCTCCCCTTGGCCTATGGCTTTAAGCCCTAAGGAGAGGGACCTGGTCAGCGCATGGTATCCCTTCTGCCTGGGCCATTGGTGATGCTAACCTTGCCTCCTCTACTCCCCTGCCATCTAGTTTTGTAAGAATTGTTTCTTAGGGAATACTTGGATGAGGGAATACTTAGCAGGGCTAAGTAGGTTGATTGGCACTGTGGGGATGCTGACAGCCTACTTTTATAACTAAATCTGCCTCCTGTTTCTAAAGACTAGCAAAGAGGGTGAAAGGGAGTGAGAAAACAAATTGATGACTTTGACACTTCTCCTGCTTTTGTTTGCATAATTGCTTCTCTTTCTAAAATAAATATTTGTAGTTAAACCAGTGGACTGGATAGGGTCCTTCCAGGTCTCTGAACATCACCGAACTACCCTGACCACTGGCTTCCCCTTGGCTGCTTCATTCTCACCTTTGCACCCCTCCTTCTCCCTGTACCCCACCTCCCATGTCGGCATTTTCTGTGGCTTTTGACCTTCTTTTGGTGACTTTTGGAATTTACCCTTGGGTCACAGCAGTAGCTGCATTCCTTGGACTGTGGACTCTTCTATGCCACTCCTACACCTTATTGTGTGCAAAGGAGTCCCTGGACACCATTCTGCAGCCCCACCCAGGTCTGCTAGTTCTAGTCAGCTTTTAGCTTTTTCAGTCTCCTAGATGGAGCATGCAATATGGATTTACAGATATAGAAACATTCACACACTTGCAAAAAAAAAAAGGATATTAGGAACCATCTCTAAGATTTTTTAAACATATTTTGGCTCAAATGTATTATTTTATAGAACGTGAACTTGAGACCCATTGAGGCCTTACGAAAATCACACAGCCCGCCAGGCGCACAGCTTGCACCAGGCCATCTGACCCTACTCCACGTCCCACCCGCCATGTCGCGACTCCCACCATCGCACAGATTTTCTGTTTGCTGTCAACCTAGAATTACTGGGACTATCCTTCCATGTAAGAAAATACATTTCAAACATTGTACTTCTTGTTTTGTTTCTTCTTTATTAGCTTAGGTTTCTCTTCTGCTATGTTTATCTTCTTAATGTCTTCGGGTTTACGCCCCTAAAACAGACCTGTGACTTGTTCACATTTAATTCCTTTTCCTCTCAATTTCAACCTTCTTAGAAGAAAGAAAATAAAATATATATTTTAATTTCAGAAGCCAGTCTGTGTGTCCAGGATGGAGAGCTGAGAATAACCCTAGCTAGGATGTTCAAGCCATTTGTTACTCACTGGCATCAGAAAGTAGTGGAAAAGGTGCATAGATGTTAATTTCTCAATGTTATTCACTAAGAAGTTAATTATTCATGTGCTATAGCCATCTAAGGTATAGGATATTTTTTGTGTTCTCTTACACAGTATTACAGCACACACACAAACAGAATAAAAATGACTTATAACCTCTTGCTGAATAATCAGACCATCTTTGTAAAGAATCCCGTGTTCCAGGACCGAGAGCAATTCACGGCACATAGAAAACGGTCTCCAGCTTAATTCGGCTCCTGTGTGTGTGTGTGTGTGTGTGTGTGTGTGTTGCACTTTTGAGGAGGACACACAATTTAATACATAATTTATTGAAATGAGCCAATTAGAAAAGGTTTTTTTCTTGGCTTCCCTTGTGACTCAGGAGTGGCACATATTCCGTGAACTTTGTCACATTTCTTTTCTCCCTCTTGTGACAGGCAGTCTGGCTTATTTGTATCCCAGTCTCCCTTTCATATACATAATAGACATGGAATAAATGAAATCAGTAAATAAATATATGATAAATTTAGTTAATACACCTAGTAAATGGATATGAGATATTTACAGCCAACATAGTACATCAGCCTGTAAACTCATTAGTGAGGCAGTTCATGTAAAGAGAGTTAATGTAATTTTCAAATTTAGATGGAGTGAAAATGGAAGAATTAAGACAGGCTAATTTTTTCTTTTATTACTTGTGTCATTCTGGGATAATGGGTTGGAAAACTATTTACTGCTCTATATCTCAGTTCAAAGTTTCTCAGTTACATTTGTCCACAATTGGTGTCTTTGTAGAACTTGATAAAATATTTATGGGTATGCAATCCATTCTTGATGTAACATCTGTTTAATAATGTCTTTATTCTCTGCTGTCCTCACCAAAGGGAATTCTGACATTTACTGAGCACCCGTGTTTTACTGATATCATTTAATCCAGTCATCACAATGACCCTGTTGTGTGTGTGTGTGTACATGCGCCCGTGGGCACAATTATTATTTTCATTTTGGGATATGGAAACTTAAATTTGAGTGGTTCATGAAAGTAGTCTTGGGTCACAGAACTAAAGAATGGTAGACCTAGGACTCAGAACTGGATCTGACTGCTATCTATGCTTTGTGCATCAAAATTATGCTACCTCTCTAAAAGTCTGAGGTAAGTGATAGTCTCAGTATTGGTCTAATGACGCTCTTAATTCATTTTACTTCTCTGTCAATGCTCATTTAACTTTATTGTAGCTTCCTCTATTGAGTGTTCTTTGGAAAAGAGAAAAAGAATTGGGTATAAATGAGGTGTAATGTTTTCTTCTCATATAGTGTTCAAACTCCTGGAAATGTTCTTTAAACCAAAGAGTTTTCAGTAAAGTGTATCTTCTGGAAACTTTCTGAAAGCTCTACAATAAAAAAGAGACAAACCTTTAAACAAGGCTCAATTGTGTTATTAATCAAACAGAGGTCCTTAAGTGCCTAGCAATAAATACCTAATAATGTCAATGATAACACCTATTTTGTATCGGGCACCATATTTTGTATTTTTTTTTACTCAGTCATTTTTTATTTCATGGGCTGAGGTAACATCATGAAAATCTTTGCACATAGCAATACCAATTTTCAGATACTGTCAAAAACTCTTGTATTATAAAATAAAGCATTATTTCCCATAATAGTTTATGTTCAAAATAAAAAATTGTCATTGATATTTGGACTTTTTATACTTAAATAAAATTAGGTGACTAGGTTAACTTGTCAGTTAAATGATTTATTCTTTAAAAATTTGTTTATTTGTTTGTTTATTTATTTATATTTTTTCCATTACCATTTATCCCCCATATACCCTCTTCTACCTCTATACCCCTCTCCCACAATTGCTACACTGTTGTCCATGTCCATGAGTCCTTTTTCTTTTTTGCTCGATTCCTCCACCCCCGACAACCCCACCCAAAGCTGTCAGTCTGCCCCCATCTATGAGCCTGTCTCTCTTTTGCTTATTAGTTCAGTTTGTTCATTAGATTCCACATAAGAATGAAATTATGTGGTATTTGTCTTTGTCTGACTGGCTGATTTCACTTAGCATAATGTTCTCCAGGCCCATCCATGGTGTTGCAAAGAATAAAATTTTCTTCTTTTTTACGGCTGAGTACTATTCCATTGTGTAAATATCCCATAGTGTTTTATCCATTCATCTCCTGATGGACACTTGGGCTGCTTCCAAAACATTTTATATCATAATGGTTATACAGTATTGTCTGATTATTAGGTGAAGGATACTATGTTTTGTATAAATGATCTTATATTTATTTTTTCAATATTTCAATGAAGTAGAAATATTATCTCCATTTTGTCAATACCTATGAGGCAACATCTTCAGTGGAGTTAAGGCACCTAAAATCATATAGTTAGTTAGTAGCAGAGCCTAGAATTGATTTTCTAAGTAGGTGATTTTTCAAAACTGGAATATTACAACTAATAGACTCTAATAAAATGGTTCAATTGAATGCTCTTTACTGGAGTGAAAACTCAGAGAAATTAGCACTCCTCTTTCACGAAGAACTTCTGAGCACACTTCCCATGTGAAGAGCTCTCTGCGCGTGAAGAACTTTGGAGGGCGCTCGGACAGCGACCTTGCTCTGAAGGAGCTTGCAGCCTACACGACGAGACTGGGCAAGCAAACAGTAGCCATGCTACCACACAGACAGGGGCCCATGGGAGGCTAAGAAAGAACAGAGTGGGAGTCCAAAGGGCCGCACTCAACTTTGTATTTCTCACTAGTATCTAGCAAAAGAAAAAACATATATATTTTTTTAAATGGCCAAAGCTTTGAAAACCAGTTTAAGATTCTCAGTAAGCATTTTTTGGGGGGGGAAATGAATAAAAAATGTCAAAAGCATTTTACAAGGTAGCTTTCTTAAATCTTTTAAAAAAATGAGAGATACTAAAGAAGACAGAGAGAAAAGGGGAAGAAAATAAGAAAAAGTGGGAGAAAAGGAGATGAAATGGTGGAGAATAGTAATGGAGATAATAGCTGTTGGTACCAATTTTAGAAAAAACAAAGACAACAGAAAATGATTTGTGCTTTTGGTCTTTCTGAAGGAAATACTGCTCTAGGAGTTGCCAATGTCCTGTCAGCAGAAGGTGGAAGGCTTTATCTCCTGAAGTAACTCTAACGAATGATCTAAGAGATGGGACTGTAGACTTGGAGAAAAGGCTGTAATATTTGAAAACTGGAAACTGAAGTTGTCAACAATTGATCTATAATAGCCATTGTGACTTTTTTTTCATTCAACTAACAAATATCAATGGAAATATATCTAATTTTGTTCTTGAGTCTTCTGTATTTCAAAGTAAGAAATTTAGTATGGTGATAAAAAGGGAGTGAAGCTTTGAATCCTTAGCTCTCTATCAGAGGTTCTGTGAGAAGTGGGAAAAGAACATGTTGTCTCAGGTATAGAGTCATCTATATACTTGGAATTTGGGTTGACATCATTAAACTCACACATATGTTTGTGTGTATTTCTAAATTCTCTCTATATATCTAACTGCCCATCAGTATATAGTTGACCCTTGAACAACATGGGGGTTATGGTTGCTTATTCCTGCTCAAAAATCCACATATAACTTTTGACCCTCTAAAAACTTAGCTACTAATAGCCTACTATTGACTGGAAGCTTTACTGATAACATTAATAGTTAATTCACATATATATCATGTTGTATGCATTATATGAAGTCTGTCTGGAGAAAGTCCAACCATTGCTAATATAGTGCGAACAGTTTGTGTGACATCTAACCTGGCAGCCAAGGAGAGTGGACTGGAATGTGCATGCTTGAACAATGATGACTTCACTGTACTAGTCAGTGGGAATGGTAAGTGCCATTGAATGAACATGTGTACTGTGTGGCCATCGCATTCAAAATGACTGAGCAAGTAGAGCAACAAATCTGCTTCAAATTTTGCATTAAGCTTGAACATTCTTCCAAGGAAACTATTTGTATGCTTCAGAAGGCTGCAGCTATGGGCAACTGGTGATTGGCAGCTTCATCACAATAAAGCACCCCCTTATGCTTCACGTCCCTTGCAGAGTTTTTGGTGAAACATCAAATCACCCAGGTGACTCAATCTCCCTATAGCCCAGGTTTGGTACCCTGTGACTCCTGGCTTTTCCTAAAAATAAAATCACCTTTGAAGGGAAGAGATTTCAGGCCATCTATGAGATTCAGGAAAATATGACGGGGCAGCTGATAGCAATTGGGAGAACTGTATGAGGTCCCAAGGTGCCCATTTTGAAGTGGACTGAGGTGTCATTATCCCATTTACAATGTTTCTTGTATCTTCTTCAATAAATGTCCCTATTTTTCATAGTACATGGCTGGATACTTTATGGACAGATCTTGTGTATTCTTACAATAACGTAAGCTAGAGAAAATGTTATTAAGAAAATCATAAGAGAAAGTACATTTATAGTATTTATTGAAAAAAATCCACATGTAAGAGAGCCCCTGCAGTTCTAACCTATGTTACGTAAGAGTCAACTATACTTTACGTATAGACAGAGAGATTTGGGACGTTCCCAAGGCTTATTGATTTTGAATTCCATATCAGCCAAATTAGTGCTATGAATTGCTTTGCCTCATTTTTACATAAGAACTTTCCACTTCAAAACCCCAGCATTTTACTCACTTCTCTGTATGAAAGCTGCTTTGCCAGCGATGTTTAGAGCCTTTGGAAGACGGCCAATCCTTATAAGAGCTTCTGTGATGGCTTATTGAGCTTTGGCTATTTATTTTGATGAATCCTGTCTTGATTCACATTGAAAAAATGTCCTTTTGTGGTTGAAGCCTTTGCTGATAGCGGTGTCATCATTATGCTGTGGCCTTATTCCTTATTATTTGTGTTACAAGGTCTCTACATTGTGGTTAGTTTGGAAGAGGTTTGCGGGTGGATTTCCAAGTACTTAACGTGTCAAAACCCACTGTAACCTAAAATACAGCAAGGGAAGCATCGGGGTGGTTGCTAATAGCATAGGCCCCAGAGCTCGTAATGTTTGGGAGGTCATTTTTAAGAAAAAGTGTACACAGATATCTTAATTTTGTAATTTGCAGAGGCATATGATCATGTGAACATGTTGCTAGGAATCTTCCTCTGAAGGGCCTGTGGACGTGAGAGTTTATGTTTCATTAACATCAAGTTAATTTACCTCTGGTTCACACTTGCCACACTACTTTCAAAATGCCTTTTCCTATTTCTTTCCCTCTCACTTGAGTCCAAGTCCTTGGGGGCAGGCTGTGTACATTTAAGTTGTTACCAAAAAATGCTTGTTAAACTCGACTGAACTGAAATGTACATTAGGATCAGGCAGCCTTAGTATCTCACACCTCGTTCCACAAAACTAGGTCAAAATATCTTTAGTTATATGAAGTAATCCTCGCTAATTAGCTTTATGCTGTTTTTTCCCTTGACAACTCAGGACATGAGCTTGTTCTGTGAGGTCTCATGGGTAAAAATTTAAGCGCCTCAACAGTGATTACTGTCACGGCAATAGTTAACAACAATGTAGATGTAAAATTGTGAGGTTGCTTGCAGAGTAATTGTTTTACATATAAGGACTTACTGTGTCTTTGGGCTCCAAATTGACTATACCGGTGAAAGTACTAGGAGGAGTAAAACAGAAAGAAAAGATGGAAGTGATTTACAAAGAGCTGGAGTTTACTTGTATACTCACCTCTAACTAAAGCCTGAAAACCTTGTGGATTTCTGGAGACTAGGACAACTGACCCAGATCAAAGCATGTGTGCAGATATTCTGCATGTGAAGGTTTTTTACCTCCCAACAGGTTTGGTAAGTTGATCTCATGTTCTGCACCTTCTGTGTTGTGGTCCAAGGAAGGGTAACCTAGGTAAAAAATCTTAAAGGTAGAATTATTTTTTACTTTAGAAAAATCAAACTGGCTATATTCCAAGATAAAAAGTGCTCTGACCCCACCAGATATCTCTGCTCATTGATTGATCAACAAGTTACTGAGGGAAGAAGATGTGAGGCAAATCAAGTGTACTAATCAA
The DNA here is from genome assembly GCA_004026545.1 of Mormoops blainvillei. NCBI lineage: Eukaryota > Metazoa > Chordata > Mammalia > Chiroptera > Mormoopidae > Mormoops > Mormoops blainvillei. The sequence continues at coordinate 18,923 of PVJD01003354.1, forward strand.
CATGCTAGGCTGTTTAAAACGATTAAGAGAATGGTACTTCCTGAGGACATTCCAGCAAAACCACAGATGAGGGAGATGCTTTCTGTGTAATTAAGATGAAGGTGGACCCCTCTGAATAGATTAAACTAAACTATAAATTTCGTAGGAAGGTTTGTGGTATGTAGATGTGTGTATGTGAATAAAACCTTACAGTGATTAACACATCTGTTGAAAAGTGGAAATTTATGTCCTACGATACTTTGACTTAAAGTCTTGTATCCATGGACAATGTATAGGATGCCCTTTTAATCTAGCCCATGTACTTTTGTTTTATTCTTTCTTCCTCATACCCTGAATTCCTTGATCTGATTTAATGTCTGAGAATACGTAGAGGAGATGGAAGTGGTTTTTCAAAACTTAGTGTGGCTGGAGGGTGTAAGGGAGGAAAAAGAATTTCCCTCTACCCTTTTACGTTCAGTAATTTGGGCCTGCTAATTAAACGGACAAAAGAAAGATTAACAGACAAAAAGGCGTACAAGTTTTCTTTGATTTTAATATTTTTGATGTTTATTTGCACAGAAGCCTTCATAGATAAAGACGTGAAAAGACCCCAAAGAAGTGGTTTCAGTTTAAAAGGCTTGTATACTATTTTAAGTGGCAATAAATTTGTGGGGAAAGGAGGAGAAAGGAAAAGGAGTTTGAGCTCCTGGGGGTGGTAAATTGTGGGAAGGTAAATACATTGGGGAAACTAATGAAAGATAATGGTAGTTTTAGCAAGGTGCGCCTGTGCAGGCGCACCTGAGTAATGACTTTCTGTGATGTAAAGGAAGGAGCCCTACCTGGGACTCAAAAGACTTGGGTTCCAGCCACGGTGCTATCTGCAGCCGTATGAAATGGAAAAATGGAAAATCACTTTACTTGGGGGGGGGGTGGTCAGAATAGACTTTTCATCCTCAAAAGTATTTTCCATGGAATACTAGTCCTAGGAAGAGCTCCTTCAAAATATGGTTCCTTGGACAGCCCAGCAAGCCTCACCCATTTCTTGGAAATTCACAAAGCACATTAGCACTGAGAATCGCTGCAGTAAAGAAATATGCCAAAGATTGTTTCATCCAGCCTTGCCAAATACTATTTGACCATTGACGAACCCTCCTTTTTGATTTTTTTTCTTTTAAAATAGTAACATTTTAAGTACTCCTGGGAATATAAAATACTTTGGAAAACTCCTAAGTTTGATGATCTGTAAAAACACCTTGCTGGTCTTACCTTTATAATTTTAAAATTGAATTCACTTTAGGAAATAATTTATTTGTACATAATAATGTGTTGAGTATTCTACAGATGGGGTCCAATAAAGTGCATTTTTTCAGTTGGAGACTTAAAGCTATTAACATAGAAAATATATAATACATCTGATAGTATACAACAAAGATATGGTAAGTAGGCAGAAAAATAGTTTCAGCTAATAGACAAGATATTTACAATATGTGTACAATTAGCATGCAATGGGCAGTTCAAGGAAAAGAATTATGAGAAAGTTCTAGTTGGGAGATGCATGGGATATTAGTGGAAATATTCGGAGTCATGTGGGAGGAGCTAAGGAGTGAGGCAAATGGGCAGGGGACATTAGGGAACATCTTAAAGAAAAAAAATCAACAGTTAAATTTTGATGTTAAAAAGATGGTGAGGCAGCCTTTGAAGTCATAAGTCAAGGCAGTGCATTGAACAGAAGCATCGGAATCGAACCGAAGGTGTGTAATGCTGAGAGAGGCAGCTCTACGAGATGGTGTGCAATATTCCACTTAGGACTGCCCTGTCCTGAGCTAGGACCTCCATTGTGGTTACACAGGTGGAGATAGATGCGAACAGAACACTGGGACAGATTACATGTGAGAAATAATGGGTCAGGAGGGAGAGTCACAGATGACCAGGAGTAATCCGTTGGGATTTGTCCAAAAAGCTGATGCCAGCCAAGGGCACTCGGACCCTTGTAGAGAGAGCAACCTCGGTCCTACTAGGCAACTGTTCCCTTCAGAGGGAATATTTGAAGCTATTTTCAATACATTTATCTGAGAAGAGAAGGTTTATAGGGTAAAACTAGAATGTCTCAAAGGGATTAAAACAACACACAGAGAAAAGGCAGTTTCCTATTAGAATTTAAATGAGTGGTTTATGCTATTTGGCTGATTTTTGAAATTGGCAGCCCTTGGCACTTACGGAAGTTCTTCATAAACCTTTTTGATAAAAGCCATAGTTACTGAATATTTGAAAACCTTGATTTCTTGGGAGTTTTCTGTTTTAGAAGTGTTTTTTATTTTTTTGAGGTAATTTGTCTAGTACAAAGAAATTGAGGACTGGTTATCTACCAAAATCAACTTAGTAGCTTATCTACTTTCTCAGTTGCCTTCCCAGGCAGAAATAATTGTCAATTGCTTTATTCTTCCTAGCCTTTTCCCACTGGGTTGAACATATAGGCCCAGTTGTTTTTCATGTCTGTTTCCTCCTAGATTTAAGTTCTCTTGGGGCAAAGAATGTACCTCAGTTCATTGTCATATTTTCCCCAGAACTGTATAGCACAGTACTCAGAAATTAAAGAAGGACTTTAAAAGTGAATTAAGTGAAATTAACATACAGTTATATTGGGTATATTTTATAAAAATTGGAAGTTCAATTCTTTATTAACATAACACAAAAGGTATGCAGTTTTAAATTTCTTATAAGTCAATATTATATTTAACATCTGACAGAATTTTCTGCATGGGCTGGAATAGCTGATATTACTAAATCTATTAAAGATGTTTTTCTTAATATTTAATCATGATTTAAACTCTAATACATTGACTCTCTTAAACTTTATATGGCATATTCCCTTAAACCTTGAATGCTGTTCACAAAGTTTATCAAAATTTGCCTAAACACGTCAGTTAAATTATAAGTCTCAGGGGTCAGTTTCTCTTAAATGTTTTATTCATCTTTAAAACACATGTAATTATGGCAATAATTATAGAAGGTATAATGAAATCTACCTTAATAGTTTTAAAGTATCAACACTGCAGGTAGGATCACTTTCTTTATTATTTGTACATCTGTTTCTATGGCTAATATTAGTTACAGTTACCAATATCATACTTGCCCTTAAGAGAGGCAGGGTGTTCAACCCATGGCCTGTGGGCCACATGTGGCCCAGGATGGCTATGAATGTGGCCCAACGCAAAAATGGTAAATTTACCTAAAATCTCTTTTTTGCTCATCAGTTTTTGTTAGCGTTTGTGTATTTAATGTGTGGCCCAAGACAACTCTTCTTCCTGTGCGGTCCAGAGACACCAAAAGGTTGGACATCCCTGTAAGAACTGAAGTTGCACTTCTGGGTTGATGCTTGGTGGCACACAGGACCTGGTTGTGTCCTCCATGGTGATTTAAACTGGCACTAGAAGTTTTCTGAGTGCGTTCTTGCTACGGTTAAGTTCACCTGCTATGTATGTGAGACTTGTAGAGCCATAGTTTTCCTTGCAAGCTGGTGCCCTTTTGCTCTCGTGTTCATCGTGCCTTAGAGCCTGGGTGTTTCTCCTTGCTTTTCATGTTTCTCTGTGTATGGTTGCTGCTAGTAATCGTCTGTTTCTGCATATCACTGGCCTCACTCGAAAAGGACTTCTGAACATGGAGAGGTTCCAGGTTATGCCCAAGTGAGTGGTAACTCTCATCACAGAGACAGAGCTTACTTATCCTTCTAACGGCAGAGAGACAATTATCTCAGGACTTCCAAGGGTAAAAACTGTGAAAAAGTTTCACAGGCTGTCTTACTTCCAAAGGAATGCAGTGCATGGACAGCTTTCAGATATTGCCTGCATTGCTTTCAGCCTGACATTTGGAAGAGGGAGTCATCTCTCATTCAAAGGCTCCTGCATCTGTGTTGGCAGAGGGATGTCCTGGTTACTTTTTGTAAACTTTCTTGGTGCTGAGAGGCCAAAGTTTATAGTTGAATAGTGAAATCTACTCATAGCCTGCTTAGGTTTTAATTCCATTTGACCTTCCTGGGCAAAATCTACCCTAGGGCAATCCCTTTCACTAAAATAAATAAGGCAATAAGACAAGTTAGCAGCATCTTTAAACAAAGACTTTGTTGGCATTTGCATATGTCATTGTCTTCCTTAATAAAAACAGATACTTATTCAAAAGAGTGTTACTATCTTTGACATATCTTTTTAAGAAACAACAGTAATCAAAACATTGTGGTACTGACATAAAAACAGACACATATATCAATGGAATAGAATAGAGAACTCAAGAAATAAACCCACATATTTATAGTCAATTAATATTTGACAGAGGAAGCAAGCAGATACCATGAGCTAAAGGTAGTTTATTCAATAAATGGTGTTGGGAAAATTAGATACATGCAAAAAAAATGAAACTAGGCCACCTTCTTATACCATACACAAGAATAAATTCAAAGCAGGTTAAAGGCTTAAATGTTAGACCGGAAACCATAAAAGTCCTAGAAGAAAACATAGGCAGTAAAATCTTGGACATTGCTCGTAGCAATATTTTTTCTGATATGTCTCCTCAGGCAAGGGAAACAAAAGAAAAAAATAAATAAATGGGACTACATCAAGCTAAAAAGTTTTTGCACAGCAAAGGAAACCATCAACAAAATAAGAAGACAATCCACGGAATGAGAGAACATATTCACCTATACCTCTGATAAGGGTTTAATATCCAAAATTTATAAAGAACTTATGAAACTCAACACCAAAGAAATATATAATTCAATTAAAAATGGGCAAAGGACCCGAATAGATGCTTCTTCAAAGAGGACATACAGATGGCCAATAGACATATGAAAAAATGTTCAACATCACTAATCATCAGGGAAATGCAAGTTAAAACCACAATGAGATACCATCTCATACCAGGGCAGGAGGACTCTCATCAATAAATCACTAAACAAGAAGTGCTGACAAGGATGTGGAGAAAGGGGAAACCTTTTGCACTGTTGGGCAGATTGGTATAGCCACTGTGCAAAGTAGTATGGAGATGTCTCAAAAAAATTAAAAATAGAACTGCCTTATGACCCAGCAATTCCATGTTTGGAAATTTATCCAGAGGAATTTATTCCATGTTGCTCAAAGAAACTAATTTGAAAAAATGTAAGCACCCCTATATTCATTGCAGTGTTATTTATAATTGACAAGATATGTATGCAGCTCAAGTGTTCATCAGTAGATGAGTGTATACAGCAACTATGGTACATTTATATAATAGAATACCACTTGGCCGTAAAAAAGAAGAAAATTTTACCCTCTGTGACAGTATGGGTGGACCTAGAAAATATTATGCTAAGTGAAATAAGAAAGTCACAGAAAGACAAGTATCATATGATTTCACTCATATGTGGAATCTAATGAACAGACTGAACTAACAAGCCACATAGAGACAGACTATAGATAGAGAGCAGGATGACAGCTCTGGGCTGGGGGTTTTAGGGGATGAAGGGATTGAACAAAAAGGACTCATGGACATGGACGACAGTGTAGTGATTGTGGGGGAAGGGGAGTATAAGGGGGTTAAATGGTCATGGAAAAATACAATAAAAATAAAAAGGTAAACAGTTACAAGATTAAAAAAAAGAAACAACAGTAAAAACAAATATTATTCTCTACAAAAATAAAAAGGGAATGTGTTACATTGCTAGTATCAGAGGAATTCCAGACCCCACTGGGAGCGGAGATTTACTGAGCTCCCTCTAAAATTTTCTATATTCTGTGAAATTTTCCCATACTTTCACTTAAAAAAGATTTCTGTTAGAGACATCCAGAGAAACCCTTAACTTCCTATTTCACTCATTCATTTATCCATAGTCAAATTTTCTATAGTGGAATCCAGGTGTTAGACATAGTGCTAATCCAAGAACAACATGTAATTGTAAATGTAAAACAAACTTTTTCTACAAAGGCTTCTTCTGTCATCAGGGAGAGGGGATAAAAAACTTGGCCTCTGGGTCTGGGGTGCCCAAGGGGCCCCCTTACAGCAGCCTCCAGGTTCCGGAGGAAGAAGAGTGCCCAGAGTGGAGGAGACGCGCTGCGTGCCCTCAGAAACATGGCAGCACATGCCTTTCGCCCTGCAGTGATTTCATCTAGATCTTTATTACCAGAAATACTGAATAGGCTGTAGGATGACAAAAACTATAATTAATTAAAATTTGAATGCTTGTATGAATATGTACATTGTCAGCATGGCAAACTTGTTTTTTTTTCATTTCCAGGGAGATATTTTTCACAAATATAAACAAATAATTAAGGAGATGCAGAAATAAATGACCATGGAAAGGTTATGATGCTTTACTGTCTTCTCTGAAGAATAGCTGTTATGCACACTCTCTTCAATGTTTAGTAACTCAAGTAAGACAGAGGTTGACATGCCCTGTCTTGATAATGATGTTAGCATAAGATGCATCACATGGGGGATATGTGGGAACACAGGACCCTATCTGTGAGGGCGGAAGCCAGAATCAGTGTAATTATAGTATGATCTGCCTGGGGGGATGTTCCCAGCTTTAGCGGAGAGCCATCTTAAATCCAGGCTAGCTGCACTGATTATAGAGCCATTTTTCATTTTGCACCAGTGCAAAATAAAGATGGGGGTCCTTTTTTAAAGAACAGGAAAAAAAGTACAACTAAAGATGCTAAAATAGAATAAATATATGAACAAAGTAAAATTCTAAGTAAAGGAAAATCAAAATAAGTTATTAGCATGAATTTCATCATTCATCTTTATATTGTAGAATGCTAGTTTTGAATACAAACCCAAGCACCATTAACTCATATGCGGAATTGCTGACATTACACAATTTGTATTTTGCAGCTCAAATAAGCGTATGTATAAAAGTAATTACTTCTGACATTTGGATGGATCTTACAGTTTATGGAGAGCTTTATATTACTTTGTGTACAAATTAATATATTAGCTACTATCATTATTGTATGGATGAGTCAACAGGGGCTTGGAGAATATATTACATGCTTACCATCTCTGTAAAGATAGAGAATCTTACTTAAGGTAATCTATTCTGTTAATGCTGTGCTTCTACCTCGTACATTATATTGCTATCATAAAAGTTTGAACTCTATAAAACTGCAGTTTTCCTTTATTTAGCACTTAATCAGATCCTCTTTCTTGTGTGATATCAGAAGCAGTGGGTTTTCTCTGATAATAAACAGTAGTGTAGTGTGTAAAGGTGCTGGATGCCCCATTTTGTAGCTCCACAAAGCCTTGGACAATTGAGAATAATCACAGCACCAAACTTGAAGGATTTTCTTGAAGATTAAGTGAGGCCCCATGTGTCAAGCACTTAGCACATCGCCTGAATGTGGTATGCAATCAGGGTGGAAAGGCTAGTGTTATTACTCTTCTGGGGGGTCTTTTTTGTTGCTTATTAGTACTTGTAGGGCAGAAGAAGATTATGGAAAGGAAAACAAATCCAACATTTGTTAGTTTTTATACTTCCCAGAAATCTGATGAAAAATTTAATTTTGGGGCTAATTGAAATAAAAGACTATAAGACCATTTTTAAATAGTTAAACCTTGCATTTTATTGGTTGAAACTCCACAGGCTAGTCAGTCCAACTGTTCCAAGGTCCCCAGTTGCAACCCAGTTCATCTCGTAGTTATCCCTGAGGAGCAGAAGCATTAACACCCTCTGGACCCTGAGTGGTAGAAAGGTCAAAAAGAGCACATTAGTGAAAATTTCTCATCCCTGGGAAAGGAATAGGCCTTTGGGTCCCAGCTTTTGAGAGAATGGTTAAACTGCCCATGTCCAATTTGGGAGGTTTAGAAAGATACCCAGCACCATCCCCGTGAAATAAATTTCTTAACCTGGAACCATAAATTCTAAATCCATCTTTGGAGAAAGGTGATTGTCTTAAAGCTCCTGTTTTATATTGTAGACACCCCAGGAAGCTTTTCCACAGTTTTTAAAATTATATTTTATCAATTATCCTATTACAGTTGTCCCAGTTTTTCCCCCTTTGTCCCCCCTGCCACCCAGCACCCACCACTTCCTCAGGCAATTGCCACACCATTGTCCATGGGTCATGCCTATAAGTTCTTTGGCTACTCCATTTCCTATACTGTACTTTACACACGCATGGCTATTCTGTAACTACCTACTGTAGTTCTTAATCCCCTCACCTCCTCACCCATTTCCCCACACTCCCTCCCCAACCAGCAACCATCAAAATGATCTCTATATCTATGATTCTGTCTCTGTTCTTGTTTGCTTAGTTTTTTATTTGTTTGTTTGTTTGTTAAAATAACTTGAAATTTATTCATTTTTAAAAAATTGTTGTTCAAGTACAGTTGTCTTCATTTTCCTACCACCACTTTCCCCAGCTCCACCCACCCCCACTTTCCCCAGCTCCACCCACCCTCAACTCCCACCCTAAATCCTACTCTCCTTTGGCTTTGTCAATGGGTCCTTTATACATGTTCCTTGCTTCAACCCTTCCCCTTATTTCCCTCGTTATCCTCCTCCCTCCTCCCCTCTGGTTACTGTCAGTTTGCTCTTTATTTCCATGTCTCTGGTTCTATTTTGCTTACTTGTTTGTTTTGTTGATTAGGTTCCACTTATAGGTGAGATCATATGGTATGTCTCTTTCACCACCTGACTTATTTCACTTAGCATAATGTTCTCCAGTTCCATCCATGCCGTTGCAAAGGGTAGTAGTTCTTTCTTTCTTTCTGTTGTGTAGTGTTCCATTGTGTAAATGTACCATAGTTTTCTGATCCACTCATTTATTGTGGATCCACCAATTCTTGGTTATTGTAAATTGTGCTGCTATGAACATTGGGGTACATAGGTTCTTTTGAATTGGTGTTTTGAGGTTCATAGGGTATAATCCCAGCAGTGGAATTACTGGGTTAAAAGGCAGTTCCATTTTTAGTTTTTTGAGGAAATTCCATACTATTCTCTACAGAGGTTGCACCTGTCTGCATTTCCACCAACAGTGTGCTAGGATTCCCTTTTCTCCACATCCTCGCCAGCACTTGTTGTTTGTTGATTCGTTTATGATGGCCATTCTGGCTGGTGTGAAGTGGTATCTGATTGTGGTTTTAATTTGCATCTCTCTGATGGTTAGTGATGCTGAGCATCCTTTCATATATCTCTGGGCCCTGTGTATGTCCTCCTTGGAGAAGTGTCTGTTCAGGTCCTTTGCCCATTTTTTAATTGGATTGTATGTCTTCCTGGAGTGGAGTCGTGTGAGTTCTTTATATATTTCGGAGATCAAATCCTTGTCCAAGGTATCATTGGTAAATATATTATCCTATACAGTTGGTTCCCTCTTCATTTTGCTGATGTTTTCTTTAGCAATGCAGAAGCTTCTTACTTTGATGAAGCTCCATTTGTTTATTCTTTCCTTTATGTCCCTTGCTCTAGGGAACATGTCAGTGAAAATATTGCTGAATGAAATATCTGAGATTTTCCTGCCTATGTTCTCCTCTAGGACTTTTATGGTGTCACAACTTATATTTAAGTCTTTTATCCATCTTGAGTTTATTTTTGTGTGTGGTGTAAGTTGGTGGTCGAAATTCATTTTTTTGGCATGTAACTGTCCAGATGTCCCAACATTTATTGAAGAGGCTACTTTTACTCCATTTTATGCTTCTGCCCCCTTCGTTGAATATTAGTTGACCATAAAGACATGGATTTATTTCTGGGCTCTCTATTCTGTTCCATTGATCTATGCATCTGTTCTTATGCCAGCACCAGGGTGTTTTGATTACAGTGGCCTTATAATATAGTTTGATGTCACATATTGTGATCCCTCCTACTTTGTTCTTCTTTCTCAAAATTGCTGCAGCTATTTGGGGTCATTTATGATTCCATATAAATTTTTGAAATGTTTGTTCTATATCTGTGAAGTATGTCATTGGTATTTTAATAGGATTGCATTGAATCTATAAATTGCTCTGGGTAGTATGGATATTTTGATGATGTTAACTTTTCTAATCCATGAACATGGAATATGCTTCCATTTATTTGTGTCTTCCTTAATTTCTTTCTTCAGGGTTGTGTAGTTTTCTGAGTACAGGTCTTTTACCTCCTTGGTTAAGCTTATTCCTAGGTACTTTATTTTCCTTTCTGCTTTAGCAAATGGGATATTTTCCCTGATTTCTGATTCTATATTTCATTGTTGGTGTACAAAATGATTTTGATTTCTGAATATTGACTTTGAGTTCCACTGTTTTGCCAAATTCACGTATTAGGTTAAATAGTTTTTGGGTGGAGTCTTTTGGGTTTTCTATGTACACTATCATGTCATCTGCAAACAATGATAATTTTACTTCCTCCTTTATAATTTGGATGCCTTTTACTTCTCTTTCTAAGTCTGCTTAAAAGCTTGTCGATTTTGTTTATCTTTTCAAAGAACCAGATCCTGGGTTTATTGACCCTTTGAATTGTTCTTTTAGTCTCTATGTCATTTAATTCTGCTCTGATCTTGGCTATTTCCTTCCTTCTGCTCACTCTGGGCTTTGTTTGTTGTTGTTTCTCCAGTTCTTGTAGATGTAGTGTTTGGTTGTTTATTTGAAATGTTTCTATCTTTTTTAGGCAGGCCTGCATCACTATGAACTTCCTTCTCAGGACTGCCTTCACTGTGTCCCCAAAGTTTTGGGCTGTTGTGTATTCATTTTCATTTGTTTTCAGAAACTTTTTGATTTCTTCCTTGATTTCATTATTAATCCATTAATTGTTTAATAGCATGCTATTCAATCTCCACAAATTTGAGTGTTTTTGAGTTTTTTTCCTTGAGGTTGGTTTCTAGTTTCGGGCCCTTGTGGTCCAAGAAAATGCTTGATATGATTTCATTTTTTAAAAAATTTGTTGAGGCTTGTTTTGTGTCCTATCATGTGGTCTATCTTTGAAAAAATTTTTGTGCATTTGAAAAGAATATGTATTTTGCTTCTTTGGGATGAAAGGTTCTGTACATATCAGTTAAGTCCATTTGATCTATGGCAGTGTTCAATGCCACAATATCCTTGTTGTTATTTTGTTTGGAAGATCTACCCATTTTTGACAGTCATTGTTCCTTATATATTTGGGAGCTCCTGTACTGGGCACATAAATGTTTATAATGTTTACATCTTCTTGATGCATTCTTCCCTTAAGTATCATGAAGTGTCCTTCTGCATCTTTTTTTATGGCCTTGTTTGTGAAGTCTATTTTGTCTGATATAAGTATTGCTACCCTAGCTTTTTATTTCTGTCCATTTGCTTGAAATATTTTTTTTTCCAACCCTTCACTTCAGTCTGTGTAGGTTTTTATTTTTGAAGTAGGTCTCTTGTAGGAAGCATACGTGTGGGTCATATTTTCTTATCCATTTAGCTACTCTATGTCTCTTAATTGGAGCCTTTAACCATTTACATTTAAAGTTATTATTGATAGGTACTTATTCATTGCCATTTTACTACCTTTGTACCTGTTTTTCTCTCTCTCACTCGTTTTCTTCATCTTCTTAAAGCAGCCCCTTTAGCATATTTTTCAGTGCTAGTTTGGTGGAGGTGTGTTCTCATAGCCTTCTTTTGTCTGGGAAACTCCTTGTTTCACCTTCCATTTTATTTGAGAGCCTTGCTGGGTGTAGTCTTGGTTGCAGGCCTTTGCTTTTCATTACTTGGAATATTTCTTGCCATTCCCTTTGGCTTATAGTATTTCCATTGAGAAGTCAGCTGCTAGCCTTATTGGAGCTCCCTTGTATGTTACTTCCTGTTTCTCCCTTGCTGCCTTTAAGATTCTCTCTTTGCCTTTGAATTTTGCCATTGTAATTATGATGTGTCTTGGAGTGGGCCTCTTTGGGTTTCTCTTGATTGACACCCTCTGTGCTTCCTGGCCTTGTGTGACTTTTTCTCTCCTCAAATTAGGGAAGTTTTCCATCATTACTCTTTCAAACAGGTTTTCTATCCCTTGCTCCTCTTCTTCTCCTTCTTATATCCCTATTATACAGAATTTATTATGTTTCATGTTGTCCTGCAATTCCCTTAACCCCTCTTCATTCTTCTTGAGTCTTTTTTCCTTTCCTTACTCTTTCTGGGAGTTTTTTTCCTACCTTGTCCTGCAGCTCCTTAACTTGATTTTCTGCTTCATCTAGTCTGCTTTTGATTCCTTCTACTGTGTTCTTCAATTCAGAAATTGTATTCTTCATTTCCTCTGGACTCTTGTTGATAGTTTCTATGTCCTTTTTCATGCTTATATAGTTTGCAGTAAGTTCCTCATAGTTTCCCTGTAGTTTTTGATAATTCTCACTGAGCTCATTGAGCTTCCTTATAACCATTGTTTTGAACTCAATATCTGGTAGCTTACTTGCCTCTATTTCATTTAACACTGTTTCTGAGGATTCATCTTTTCCTTTTGATTGGAGTTGTTTCTTTGTCTTATTATTTGTGAGATTCTTCTTATTTGCTTCTGCTTCTTAATTTGATCTGTTTTGACTCCCTGACTTTGATCTGTTTTGACTCCATGATTCCCTGGTGTGAACTTCTATAGTAGGAGACCTGTGAGATTCAGTGGTACAGTCTCCTTGATCTCCTGAACTTGATGTTTTTGGGATGTCCTTTATGTCATTTATGTTGGCTCTCTTGATGTAATTGAATTTTGATTGCTGTTGAGTCATTCTTTTTTGGGTCCTTCCCACAGATGATTGACTTAGGGTCACTCCACCCACCATATCATGTATGCTGTTGTGCAGGTGTAGTCAATTGTGCTGAAGTTGATACTTCTGTCTGTCTGAGGTTATAATTCTTCTTACTCACTATTCAGTTGTTTTTTCTGGGTGATTTCTCCACAATTTAGTTATAATTCAGGGTTGTCCTGGGAGGAGGTTAGTATGGACTCCTTTCACTCCTCTACCATCTTGCTTCTATTTGTTCATAATTTTGATCTTCTTTTTATTAAACAAGTCCCTTTAACATTTCATATAATAATGGTTCGGTGATGGTGAACACCTGAACTTCTTTAGTTTTTTCTTGTCTGGGAAGCTCTTTATCTGCCCTTTGGTTCTAAATAATAACTTTGCTGGGTAGGGCAATCCTGTCTGCAGGTACCTGCTTTCTATACTTTGAATATTTCTTGCCAATACCTTTTAGCTTGCAAAGTTTCTTTTGAGAAATCATCTGATTGTCTTATGGGAATTCCCTTGTAAGTAACTAACTGCTTTTCTCTTGCTACTTTTACAATCCTCTATCTTTAGCCTTTGGCATTTTAATTATGATGTGTCTTGGAGTGGGCTTCTTTACATCCATCTTGTCTGGGGTTGTCTGTGCTTCCCGGACTTACATGTCTATTTCCTTCACCAAATTAGGAATGTTTTCTTTCATTATTTTTTCAAATAGATTTCCAGTTTCTTGCTCTTTCTCTTCTTCTGGCACCACTATGATGCCAGTCTTGGAACACTTGAAGGTATCTCAGAGGTTGCTTATACTTTCCTCAGGTTTTTGGATTCTTTTTTCTTCTTGTTCTGATTGGTTGTGTTGTATTTCCTTATGTTCCAAATCATTGATTTGATTCTAAGTTTCATCCACTCTACTGTTGTTTCCATGTAATTGTTCTTTATTTCAATTAGTGTATCCTTCATTCATGACAGGATCTTTTTTATGTTGTTGAGGTCCTCACTATGTTCCTTGAGCATCCTTAAACCAGTGTTTTGAACTCTGCATCTGATAGATTCCTTATCTTCATTTCCTTTAGCTCTTTTTCTGGAGTTTTGATCTGTTCTTTCATTTGGGCTATATTTCTTTGTCTCCTCATTTTGGTAGTCTCCCTGTGTTTGTTTCTATCTATTAGATAGTACAGCTATGACTCCATCTTGGCAGTGTGCCCTAATGTAATACATGCTCTGAAGGGTCCAGTGGCAAAACCTCCCCTATCTCCCAAGCTGGGTATTCGAGGTCCACCCTTTGTGTGGGCTGAGTACACCCTCCTCTTATAGTTGAGCCTTGGTTGCTGTTGGCAGGTCAATGAGAGGGATTTACCTAGACCAGTCAGCTTCAAGGATTGGCTGTGACCACTGACCACCAATGTCTGCCCTCTGTGGAGGATCAGCTGTGCATGCCCAGGATGGTGGTGCTCCAACATGACCTGTAGCTCTCCACTGAGTGTTCAGGCCCTGGGTTTCCAGTGTGGTATTGACATAACCACATCAAAATTACAGTGAATATGTAGAACAACCATCACTCAGAACCAACAGAAATTGAATTGAATAGAAGTCTGATAACTATGGAATTAAAGAAGCCACGCCCATCCAGACTGGTAGGAAGAGCAGAGATGAGGAATGAACTGGTCCAACATGCCCATATGGTGGATAAAAATTCAGGAAGGATATTTCAGGAGAAAGGAGTCCCAGCTCCATACCAGGCTTTCCAGCCCAGTGTTCCAGTACCAGGTAGGTAAGTTCCCATAACTCTGGCTGCAGAAACCAGTGGGCATAATGTTGGTAGAAGAAACTCCTGGAGTTCCATGCAGTTCCTCCTAAGGAACTCACACACGGACTTACTCAGCTTCACTCCATCTGAGCTTTAGCACCAGGGTAGCAGCTGAAAGGCACCAGTGGCGTAAAGGGTAGAACTTGAAGTGTCTAGCATGAAGGCAAGAGCTGGGCATGGCTTTGTCAGAGACAGAAAGGCAGGCAGAGGCCATTGTTCCTTTTCTGAACCCTTCCCTGAGAGAGCCACAGAGCAGGCAAGTGGGTGCCATATCTGATACTCCATCAACCTGGTTAATAATGTTTGCTCCACCCTAGAGATGCCCTGAGACTCTGTCCCCAGCCAGACCAAGCTGTTAACAATGACTTTTCCATATGAATGGCTGGTCTTCGCTCATGTTTCACAACACCTTAAATCCTCTCAAGCAAGCAATAGCCGGCCTCAGTGAGCCCCTAGCCCCCATATCTCTTGCTAAGTGACCCCAGGTGTGGCACTAACAGCAGCCAGCCTAGATTCACAGCTTGGCTTCACGGGGGAATCTATAAGCCCAGCACAAGTAGCAGCCATTTCGGACTGCTTTATAGCTCAGGCAGGGTGGCCCCAGGCAAAACACAGGTAGAGCAGTACCACTTTTAAGCAACTAATTTCCCTTTCAAAGCTTCTTTTCTTTCAATCTAAAGTGGCGTTGGAGGTTAGAGTGGTAAACAGGACGGAGCAGTGGTTAAGGACCGAAACAGGAAACAGACAGGAGAGGGGGAGCAGAAAGCAGGTTCTGCCCTGGGGGCAGAGTGTTGACAAGAGGGAAAGGTCAGTGGGCTGGAGTCCGGGACCTGGGTCTGCTCTTGTGTTTGTACTGAGTCCTTGAGCAACCCCGGCAGGCCACAGAGCTAACTCTTTGAGGATCATCCGTGTTCTGATATTCTGTGATTCTCTGTCCCCATTGTGTTCAGGTTGGCAGCTGGTCCCTCTCAGTCCCTAAGTGAACAACAGGAGCTAGATCTTAACAGAAGGTGATGAATTTCAAACCTTCCTGAGTATTCTGGAAGGCTGACTTTGCACGCTGTCTCTTTTACCCATTAGCACCCTCGGAATATTAATCATAGTTGTTTTAAATTCCTGGTCTGATAAGTCCAACATCCCTGTCATGACTGGGTCTGATGTTTGGCTTATCTCTTGAAACTGTGTATTTTTCTTTCTGTTATGTCTTGTAATTTTTTCTTGATAGCCAGACATGCTGTACTGGTAAAAGGAACTGCTATAAATAGGTCCTTAGTAATGTGGTGATGAGGTATCAGGAAAGGGGAAGCAGTCTGTAGTTCTGTAATTAGGTCTCAGTCTTCAGTGAACGTGTGCCTCTGGGCTGGGAACTTCACAGGTTTGTTTTTTCCCCCTCTTGGGAGGGACGGGATGGTTAGACTGGGCTAGAATTGAGTACAGGAAGACCTTTTTTCATTGTACTTTGCTTTATTGTGCGTCACAGTTGCATTTTTATACATATTGAAGGCACAGCCCTCCACCAGCAAAAATATTACGACTCACTTTATTTATAATTGCTTTATTGTAGTGGTCTTGAAGTGAACCCACAACATCTCTGGGGGATGCCTGTATTTTTCTTCCTATAGGTCAATTGGGGTCTAGTTAACTGGTTTCTCCTGAGGACAGACCTCATTAAGAACAGAGTGCTCTGGTATAATTCAAAATGGTTCCCTTTCCCTGTCCCCTATCAGAAACACCAGGAGGTTTTTCTTCCATGCTCACTGTGAGGATAGTTTGAGCTCTGCAAAGTAAAACTCGCGACGGCCTAGAGCCTCGCACTGACGGGACCCCCTTACTCCCGCTGGAGTTTTTAACTTTCTGATTTGTCCACACTGAGCCTGTGGCAATTACTCCATTACAGTTCAGGTTTTCCTTCTCCTGGCACTGGCTTCCATGGAGGTTCCTGCTCTAGTAAGGTGTGATTCTCTTTATTGGCCTGTCTGTCATTCCAGTTTGAGGAATAGTAGTTTTCCCTATGATTTCAAATCTCTTGCGTATCTGAGAAGACTTGTTGGTATTTTCGGTTTGTTCAGCCTTTTACTTATTGTTAGGACAAAGTGGCAACTTCAAGCTCCTTAAATGTGGAACTAAAAACCAGAAGTCTGGAAGCTTTGCTTTGACATACCTCGTGTCTGTTGATGCCGAAGTGTGGCCTTGTATTTATAGGACAATCTCCTACTCCCCATCTCTGGGTTAATATTGGGGAACCCACAATCTCTAGTTTTATAATACTTCAGGGAGTCTAGTTTTTTCAGGGCATACAACTTACTTGTCAAATTTTCTAGGCTAATATGACAATATTCAGGTTTACGTTTTAAAAATAATGCTTATGTGTTAACCACAACTTCCATTCTGGGTCTCGAACTGCTTGCTTCAGCCCCTCAAGAGCAGATATGGGGCTGCTATTTGATGCTGTCTTTGGGCTGATAGTTGGTTGGGCACATTTTAGGGATGCCTCCATGGTATTTAAGAGATTAAGGACAGCCCTAGGACTGGTGGGTGGATGAGACACCCCTCCCTCTGAGTGGTAAGTTGCTGCTGCACTGGTGCAGATGGGCAGAAGTACAGAGTGGACAGCCAATTTCCTCAGGCCTGTGGGTGGTCGTAAGAAGGTTCTCAGTGTGAAGGCTGTCTAGGACTGCATGCAGCTTGGCTTTTGGTGTTTACCAGGATTTCCCAGGCGGTGTCCCACCTTGCTCCTCAATACCAGGCTGAGAAGGGCTGCTACAGGCACATGACCTGACAAAACTTTTGCTTGGGCAGATTCCACCTGGTCTTCACAGGACCCTCCCTTCCTTTTGCCAACACAACTACCATTCTTCCAAGCCTTCTTTATTCTTCCCCTCAAAAGCTTTTGTCTTTTCTTTTTGTTTATAGTAGGCATTCATAGCCCATGAAAACTGAAGCCAAATGATCATTAGTAACTAAAAACCAATTACCTTTTTCCTTTTTTTGAAGGTAGAAAAGATATAGTCTTCAATCATTCCAAAGAGGGTGGGTGGGTGACTTATTTACATCTTAGACCTCTCCTCCATGAGTTCCTTTCTTTCAATAAAAGGGGCAAATTTTTAAATATCCATAACAAAGTGATTAAAATAAAAAATCTTACTACTCAGTACCTTAAGGAGCTATAAAAACCAATGAGAACCATTGGTTGGTAAAATATTTTAAATGTTGAAGATTATTGCTCAAAGACCCATTTTATTCCTTTTATACTTCTGGTATTTCTCTATATAAGTTAGGGGTGATTGTGCCCCCAAGAATTGATAAAAGAATTGAAAAATAGAGTCTGCATTTCTCAACTGTCCAGAATATTTTACCTGTATTTAGTTCAGTAAACATTTATTAATCAGTGTAAAAGCTAGACTGTGCTGGAGAATTGGCAAATTCTGTGATAAATAGGACATGGTTGTTGTCCTGAGAAGCTTATAGTCTAGAAGATAAAATAGGTATTAAAAATACAAGCGGCATGGAGAATACAGAACAGAGATGAGAAACATTATCCTGTATTTTGTGAATAAGGAAGGACGCCACAAAAGGACTAAAATGGGAGAGATTTTGACAACTAGAGGTTCATTGTCTTGGACATGTGCTGTGTGCCCCACAAGCTAGTCTTATCCATGGTGCTTCTTGAGGCCCCAGAATAAGGATTAATTGTGCACTGCACTCTGGAGTAGCCCAATGACAAATGACAGACTAATACCCTGTATTTGCAAAGGAAGGATTTTTTTGTTTCTCTTGTTTGTTTTGCTTTCTCTTATAGTAAAAGCTGCCTCTCCTCTGGAAAATGTATTCCATTCAAATTGTGAAATTTTATGTGCTAGGAAACAGTGCATTTACTGCATTCTTTTAGATTTATTGTGTTGAGTGCACATATGTTAGGGATAGGAGGTTTGGAAGAAAAGTTGTGGTCTAGCATATTAATTAATATAATTCTGTATGGGCACTCAGCACATGCCCAATAAATACTCTCAGATTTGACTAATAGATCAGAAGATCTGAGTTTGTGTGTTTGCAAATCGCACTCACCATCCACTCATTAATCTACATGCCATCACTTATTAATTCTTTTAGTGAAAATCTACAATGTTATGGACATTCGTCTTTTGAGCTTTACCACCGTTCAAATATGATGTATATACCTCTTGTGTAAAACACCTAAATAGAAATAAAATTTAAATAATATGTTTAAACATGCACATACCTGTATTGCTAAAATGAAAATTGGCAATATGTGATACAAATACTTAAAAAAACTCTCAGTATCTATTAAGTGGAATATATTAATTCCCTATGATGTATCTGTTATGTTGTATATCAATGGAAATGTGTAGATATGTTCACCAAAAGCTGTGTATTACAAAGGGCAGAGCAACTCTATTTATTATGGCCATAAACTGGAAATGACCCAAATGTCCTTCAGTAATAAAATGGAAAGTGGAATACAAATGACAATGAGAATGAACACTACAATAACATGCATAGACAATTATATTTTGACAAAGGCAGCAAGATATTTTAATGGGGGAAAGAACAGTCTTTTCAACCAATAGTGATAATGCAACTAGATATTAACAATCAGGTATTAGAAAACACCTTTCGCCATTTGCAAAAAATAATTTCAGATTGATCATGGACTTAAACGTTAAAACCAAAACTATAAAGCTTCTAGGAGAAAAAAAGGGAGAATATCTTTATGCCCTTGGTGTAGGAAAATTTTTCTTACATGGGACACAAAAAACACTAACTATAAAATAAATGGTAAATTGGACTTAATCAAAATTATAATCTGTGCTTTTAACAAAACACTTTTAAGAAAACGAAATAATAAGTCAAAGTGGGAGAAAGTAGCCACTCTATTATCTGACAAAGGACTTATACCCAGAATATATAAAAACTACAAATCAATAATTAAAAATATGAACAATCTAATTTAAAAATGGGCGAGAGACTTCAACAAACATTTCACAAAGGAACTGTAATCTTATAAAAAGGTACCGAACATCATTAATCATATTGTAAACACAAATTAAAACCACAGTGAAGTCCCACTAGAATGGCTAAAGTTTAAAAAGACTGAGAGCACTAAATGTTGGAAGGCAAAATGGTACAGTTTGGCAGTTTCTAATAAAAATTAAACATATATCTCATTTCTATCTTTCCTTATATTGATAATTGACTATAACTCCCACTATTTTGCTAGACTGAAATTATGGTTATGGCCTTCCTTGTATTGTACTGGAATGTATCTAAAACTTCTTCATTAAATAGAATTTTGGTTGTGTGTGTTTTGGATATATCCTTTACCATTGAAAGTTATTCCCTTCTATCCTTACTTTGCCGAAACTTTTTAACATTCTTATGGATTAAATGAAAGTTATATAATATGCATTCTAAATCAAACTATTCTTAGGATTTTATCTTCCAAAGTGGTGAATCACATTAAAAGATTTGCCCAAGTTCAACTTTCTTTGCATTCCTGAAATAAACCCTACTTGAACATAATGTATTACTATTTTTAATTAACAGTAGGATTCCATTCAGATAGGTAATATTTTATTTATTATATTCATAAGTGTATTCATAAGTGAAATAAGGAATCTGAAGGAAACTTGAAGGAAAAAGATAAATTTATTATTTGTAAATGATATATACTGAAAACAAGTAAACAAATCAACATGAAATAAGAGGAGGGTTTGACAGGGTTGCTGATTGTGAGAGTTTCCTATAAAAAGAAAAACTTACATCAAAATATCCATCTATAAAATGTGTTAAAATTATTCAATTCATAACAGTATCAAAACAATGTGTATGAGAATTAACGAAAAAATCCACAAGAAATTAATGAAGAACACCTTAAAACTCTAATAAAAAACCAAACAGAGGTACTCTATTGTTTGAGAGGGCAATATAAATGTCAATTTTCCCGTCATTTTTCTATAATTCTAAAATAGTCAATCAAAATTTTAGTTGGAGCTATTGAGGAATTTGATAAACCTACTCTAAAATTCATATGCAAATGACCTAGTTAGCTATCAAAAAGAAGAAAACTATAGAGAGGAATTAGGCATACCAGATATTACTGCTACAAATATAACAGTCCGGTGTTGGCACAAGAAGAGACACTCAGACCAAGAGAAGAGCCCAGAAGCCTCAGGTTCAGAACTCGGTTTTCAGGGCTGAGCTTCTTTGGCTTGAGTCTCCTGTAATCTGTTTCTTCCTACAGGAGCTATTTATTTTTAATTTATTTTTAATTTATTTTATTTTTTTTGCTACATGCTGTTCTCACGAGATTTCCTGGGCTAGGCTTTAGCAGCATCTCTGTGTCTATTTTCCTCTGCCCAGGACTTCTGGTTTAGTAAAGGGAAACTTTGCTTCCCTCCAGTGGGCTTTGGAAACGTCTGCTGCACTTGTCAACCTGGGAGCAGCATCACTCTCTCACCTGGATACTTGCTTATATATCGAAGAATCCGTGAGAGACAGAGCAGAACACACCTCGGAGTTATTCCGTCCTAGACACAAGGAAGCCGGGAGTATTTATCTACCAACCCAATCCATCACTGGATAAGGGATGCCCCCATCTCTCCCCTCACACTCTAAGCAGCCCCTTCTGAGGGGCTGAGGATATTTTCCTTGCCAGACAAAGCCCTGAGTCTGGGAGTCACAAGTGCTTGCTGTAAAATGCTATCTGCTGGTCTGCATGGGAAGGCCGGGAACCAAAACGACTGCTATGGTACGTTACCGCCACCTTTTCCCATGTAGACTCTAGAGAGCCTGGTAGAGTCCTGGGGTTTTGAAGAAGCTGGTCAGAAAAAATACCGAAGCTGGGTGGTAGTATTGTATTCCCATTACTGGGGATTCTCTGGAAATGACTGAAGTTTGAGCTAACTGCTTTTAACCTACGACAATTGGGTTAAAAGTAGAGTGTTGTTTCTTTTTGTGGAAACCCCTTAGAATTGAGCACCCAAGCCCTAAGGAACTGATCTCTTCCCTTTGCCGAGGCTGAGCTATTTATACTATTCAGCATTTCAGGAGACTCCTATTTGTCTTCCCATTTTAGAGATAAAGTTCCTCCTCAGTTGCCAGTATCTCTGAGCCACGTGAAAGAAAGCTCACCATCCTGACTTCTGAGAAAACCACCACCCTCACAGTCACTCTCACGACCAGGAAAGGTCCCTGTAGCCAGAGCTGCTCAGTGTTGAAGTAGAACACCGATGGCCATCAGAAAAGAACTGAGTACCCCCTTGGGAGCTAGTGCCAAAGATAATGGCCCTCCTTTGCAAGCAAACAGCTTAGTGATAAAGCCCCAGCCATTGGTATGGAGTTGAAAGGGCAGTGCAAATACCAGAAAAAGTCTTATGCTGCCAGAAGAGTAGGATTCAAGATTTCACTTGGCCATTTATGAGTTGCATGATATTAAGATACATAGCTTAACCTCCCAAACATCAGTTTCTCTTCATGTAAAAATGCAGGTTAACCTAAGTCACAGGGCCAAATTGAGAATCAAATGGAATAAAAATAAGCAATGCTGACACCATGGAAGATGTCACTGATACACCCACAAGAAAAAAAAATCCCTTATAGAGAATAGATTTTACTTATTCAAGAAGTTTGTTAGTTATTGGTTTTGACTCTTTCTGAGGGAACTTTGGAATGTGCTAAATTAATGCCAGGATTAAGGGTATTACATGTGCTCCTAGGGCCGTCCATAGCCACATTCGTATATTCATTGGTTTTTCAGGGCTTTAAGAAAAAAATTCACTGGTTTCGACCGGAAAACCTTATTGAGTCATCAAGACATGGAAAGGAGCGCCACAGAAGACCCTTTGCATGGTGGTTAAGTAGGAAACGTATTGCCAACCAGTCTGGCAGGTGAAATAGGCTGCCCAGGGAACTCAGTCCATTCTGTGAACTGGTGGGTGTAGTGCTGTCAGCAAATACAGAGGAGTAGGAAAAGTCAGGACTTTTACAGGAGGACTGCTGGTTCCGGGAGCAGCCGTGGCAGTTGGATATTAAACTGGGTCAAATCCTGCTATATCTATGACCAAGGGGTTCAAAAAGAACATGCTGCAGGCAAGAGGAAAGCTCATCGATTCCTTGAATGTATATTGAAGCACAATGTGAATCAAGCAGGAATAAAAAGGTGTTGCAGGTTGGAAGGGTTAGAAAAGTCATTTGTGGAGGAAGTGAGTCTTGTAATATGTCTTAAAGATGGTAGGAACTGGGAAGGCCAAGGAGAGAAATGAGGAGTTTAGAGGCAAGGGGATGTTATCATGCTTAGTTTTAATTACACCATGGCTGTTTCTAGTATAAACAAGACAGTTTCTTTCTTTATTAGATTTTCTAATTGGTTTTGCTAATGGATATTGATTTTAATGCCTTGACCGGCAACTTTGCTAAATAAACTGTTATGATATAATACATGCAGCATGTGGTTCTTCATTTTCTCTTCTTTAAGATCTGGGTATTCCCTAGTTTTTCTAACATTCCTCTGTTGTTTTTAACCCTATGGAGAAACAGACTCTCTCCAAAATTAACTCTCATAGCTCCTTGAGTTTCTTGTCCTAGCTGATTGCAAATACTTTCTTCGTTGCCTAGTCTAATTGAAGATGAGGAGGAAACTTATGGATGTCTTCCCACGCAAATGATCCTGTAACAACATGATGCTATCAGTTACCCTTGGCTCCTTCTTATTTTTTGTATTTATCCTCTCATGAGAACGGAATGCTCTTGGTATCTCTTCCAACTTGTTCAACAGCATTTTCTTGACCAAGTTTTGGACTGTGATTAAAGGTTCGAACTGATCTCATCAATTTTCTTTTGTTTCCCCCAGCTCCAATGCATAATTTCTTGTCTGTCAAGGGTTCTGCTTATTACCTGTGAGCACAGTAATGTGTATGGACATATATTGAAACATAGAGAAATGAGACTGGAACAGTTGAAAGAGAAACCTACTTTCCTCCCTAATGGATAGTCATGTGTTCAATTACCGTTCATTAAATCCTCCATCTTTTCCCAATGTTTTGAAAGGTTCTTTTTTCATAAAGTGAAATTTTAAATCTTATTAGAAATTTGAATGAATTTTTCGTACATGGAGATTAATTTAGGTAGAATTTATATACTTTAATATTGTCTTTGTAGCCACAGACATGACATGTATCACCATTTATTCATGACTTCTTTTATATCCTTTAGTAAATTTTTACATCTTTCTACATACAGTTCTTCCATATTTCTTCTGTGGTTTATTTTGCTTTACTATTTATGTTGCAATGTGAATGGGATCTTTTAAAAAGTAGCATTTTCTAAGCAATTATTGCTGTTGTATAGAGAGGTGACTGTCTTTTTCTGTTCTCTTTTCTTCTTGTGATTCATTTTGGATAATTTTATTAAACTATTTTTCTAGTTCATTGATCCTTCTGCTAGATCCAATATGCTATAAACCTATCTATTCGATCTTTGATTCCAATATTATAATTTTCAGTTTTAGAATGTCCATTTGATTCTGCTAACTTCAGTATCCAATATCCATAGTCATTTATGAGTTTGCTTTCAATGGCTATTATTTTTTCCTTTGGCTTTGTTGTGTGGGTCCTCTGCCTTGCTGTGCTTAGTAATCTGTTATTGAATGTAGGACCTTATTTATTAAAACAAAAAAAAGTAAGAGACACTAGATGATGCTCTTTGCCATCAGAGAGGGTTTACCTTTTCCTCTACCAGAAAATAGAGTATAGAGATGATTCCCTGTATTCAACTAGGGCCTAAATCAGAGTCAAGCTGTAGTTTACGTAAGACCCGGTCTACCTGGCTTCCCTCTGTTCCAAAGCGGTGGCTTTTCTCGGCTTTCATTTGAGAGTGTGGCAGTTATTTGTCTCAGAATTGAGACTCATAGAATATCTGTTCTGCTTTCAGAAATATTAGGCTTACCCCTTTTATTTTTTCCTATCCCATGAAGCTACAGACATTGACAATTATTCTAAGGGGAAACCAGTAGTGAATTTGCAGTCTCTTAAATCTCCAATTTTGTCACTCTAGCCCCGTGTAACCACCAAAAGCTCTGCTGGTTTTTCTGTCCTACCAGGGCCCGAAGCTGGATTCTAAGCCTCTGGGTCAGCCCACATTGGCAAGTGCTTCTTACCGAAAAGTCAGCTGCAGCTCATTGGTGTGAACTATTGATTCTTTCCAGGAATTTTAAATCTCTAGGCCCCCTCTTCCTGGCAAGTATTTTCCTGTTAAGTACCATGAGAATGTGGAAAATTCCACTTTGTCCAGAGATTTCCTTCTTAGCACTTCAGCCTCCTGCCAGCACAGCTTTGGGAATTCTATAGTTACCATTGCTACCAAAGCTCTGGGTTTCTTAATTATTCTTAGTGTGAATGTTAACGTACTTCTATGTCTTCCCCAATAGCAGAAATGGCAGGCCACTTATTTTTATGTTGACCTTGACTTCAGCACAGTGTTTTTTTCAACTGTGGTTTCCTAATCCCCTCATATGGCCAGGGCTTCCTGAATTGCTGAAATCTTAGGTCTCATGGGGTTACCAGACATATGGGAATAAACTTGGGTTGTGAAGTCAGCCAAAGTCCTTGAAATGTGAGCATTTACATGGTTGAGGCTTGGTCATTAGAGTTCATTTTCAGTAATAGAGGAAATATTGCTCTTCTTATATAGTCACGTTCCAACTTGTGAACTCTTAGTGCTAATTCATTTATTGATTAGCTGATATATATCTGAAAGTGATAAGGGCAATTGGATGGTATGTTTTCTGAGCCCTTGTGCATTTGAATTTTTCTGTTGCCATCATACATGAATAACTACATGGTTTAGGTTATTATTACATGAACAATAAACTCTTTGTCCCTATCCCGGGACTCTACAGATACAGCTTCAGTGTTTTCGGGCATTTAGTATGTCAGAGGCCACACTAATGTTTCTTCCTCAGTAGGAAGCCTGGCTTTTCTTCCTAGACATTAATGCCTATAGATATTTTTTACACATTTTAACTGTTTATAATCTTTCTGGTCCAGATAATTTTCTTTAATTTTGTCTGTTGGCTTTAGAGTGATATCTTACTTTTTAAATTATAACATGACACGTTTACTAAAAAAGTTTTCTAGCACAATTTGAAGGATATAAAAAAATCATAAGTCACCCTAAATTCCTCTGCTCTAAGTAACAAGTGTCAACATTTTCTGATCATCATTCCAGACAGACTCAATGAATTTATACAAATATACAGATGGGCAGATAGATAAATAGATGTAAATAACTCCATAAGAATGACAATATAAAAATATATGTTAAATTGTTCTATTTCAGTTGGGGTGATCATTTTGCAATATATACAAGTATCAAATCATTATGTTGTATACCTGAAGCTAATATAATGTTGAATGTCAATTATATTTCATTAAAAATCAATTAGTGCTGAGGACAATAAAAATAGATGAAATTTTATTTCACCTGAATTTAAGTAAAAGAAAACTGAAGGAAAACCAAATAAATTATTGAACTTCAGATTTTTAAAAAACATTCCTCTAATGTTAAGACAAAACATAATAAACACATATCTATTTTAGAAAATATTTACTGACTCCTAGCTCTGAATAACTAATTGATCAGAACTCTTATACTTCCTTTACCTTTCCTCCTGCCACCTCCACATTTTCTGTTGTTTCATTTTATTTCCTAAGCATTTGTAACATTTACATGTTTTTTTTTGGAACTCTAATTCCTTTAGACTTCGTTGTATGTTTAAATTGATTCAGCCCTTTTCACTAGGCCTTCTACCACAACTTCTTTCTTGCTCTATACTTTATTTCTATTTTTTTCTTGTTTGGCTGGACTTCATTATGGAATATTTTTTCAGAAATTTCCTGTGGGTGTTATTGTCCTTGTTTGTTTTCACATTTCAGTGTGTCTTCCTAGCGCCTTTCCACTTGAATTATAACTCGTGTGAATACGATATTGTTGGTTCCTGCTTGTCCCCTTAGTCGTGCACGCATGCCTCCGCACCTCTGACCTTGATTATTGCTGTGGAGGTAACTGAGGCTGGTGTGATTTCTCCACTCCTGTGGATGATTTCCTCTTCGTATCTGGATGCCTGGAGGAGTCCTTTTTATATGAAAGTGTATTTCCCAGAAATCTTAATGTTGGTCCATTTAATTAAAAAAGACATATATATGTATATATATATATTATCTACAGGGTCAGTTCTTCCTTCATTTTGGGAGATCTTGAGTGTGTCAGTGGGGTCCTTTACTGCAGAGATCTTAACCATCTTTATATTGCATTGTATTTATCTTCCACATTCCTCGTGTCTTCTCTAATTGCTTTGGTCTGCATATTTTTCTTTTGCATTCACTGTGACTTTCTCAATATCATTAATATGCTTCTCAGCTCTATTCATTCTATTTTAAATTTAATTATTACATAGGTCATGAATGACAATAGTTCATTGTCTTGGTTACCAATTTGTTGTCTTATTTCTGTAATTTCCTTTAAAATTTTGTTTTTCATTTGATAGTCTTGTCTTTGAGCTTTTATTCTTTGAATTAAAGCCTTCCACAATTCATTGCAAAAATATACAAGGAATCTCTTGTTGCTTGACTTATATTTTCCTCAATTGTGGGCTATTTATCTCTCTTTTGCATGCTGTTTCTTTTACTCTATTCGTTTTCTTTATATGTTTCAGTCAAGGTCCTGGAAAATGGATGGTACTTACAAAGTGGGGTAATTGAGGAAAGTTTAATAAAGAAACTGTTTACAAAGGTATAGGTAGGGTTTAGCGACGCCCAACCCAACATAAGCTAGTGCAGCCTCCCTCAGCCAGCAGCAGCAGGGATCCATTTCCTCCCCGAGGCCTGAAGAAGCAAAGACAGGGTGTGGCTCCTGGAGCCTGCAGAAGATAGCTATAGAAAGGCCGCCAGATGCCAACTGTGGTCTTCCACAGAGAGACAGTTTATCCAAGGCTATATGCGGTTATATGAGAGACAGAGAAGAAATACTCCAACCTTACTCTCCCCATTTCCTTTCACCTTTTGTGGAGGTCTTCCAAGGGTAGATCAAAAGGCAAATGCACATAAAGATCAACCTTCCAGGGCATAGGGAAAACAAGAGAAGGGTGGAGCTCAGTGGAGAGATGAGTGCGTGAGAGACATCTAGCACAGAACTCTTGCAGAAACGCCATGCCGCTGCTTTTCCCATTGCTTCTGTTTGAGTGCTTCTGTCCAGATCTTCTTTATAACAGTGTGGGATAATTCTGCTCAGCACCCATCACACCTAATCCAAATCATACTTTGAAAGTGAGGTGTTGCTTTCATTTTGCCTCCCGGGTGCTGGAGGCTGTGGCAATAAATTTGGGAATATGGGGGTGGGTGGAGTTTTGATATATGATCTGGATTTTGCTCTCTCTTTTCAGATTTCCATTAAAGTTCCTATTTCAATGCTCTCTCTGCCAACAAAGGTACATTTCCACTCCTAGAGTTTGACTTATTTCTCTAAGTTTTGTCCACATCTATGAGTTCAAATTCTGTAACAATACTTCTGCTTTTCCTTCCTTTAGTAAGGATTTGACTTCTTTTAGGGAAATTTTCATTTCTTGTTTAATATCTTTTCAACTAATCCTGTTGTATTTTCACCTTGCCTTTACTTCTTGCAATTTTCTTCATGTAGACGATAGCTTTTTGGGTCTTTTAGGGACACACATGTTTTCCAATATAACTGTCTATTTTTTATAATAAGTAATTTCACACATTCACTATTACCCTGGATCTCTTGGGAGAATATTCCTTTCCCCCTATTTTTTCACATAGTCTCATAGGTCCAAAGCTTTTTTTCTCGCTTTTATTCAAGCAAGTCAGAAACAATCTAGACTCCACATTTGTCAAAAGACTATTATGTGTGGAATTCCCTTTGCTTTGCTCATTGTCGACCAGGGTACTAGTCAAATCCCCTTGTCAAATCTACTGTTTATAGGAGAGATTAATGTGGACAGCATCCAGCCAAATTCCTAACACTGAGCAGGCATTAGTCTAACACCGCTCTGGCTGTACTGAGGTGAGAGCTTCCCTTAATCCCAGCTCCTGGCTGCCTGATACTGTGAGCAGATCTAACCTATGAGAAGCTATAATCACAGGGACAAACCACTGCCAGGGCTTTTTCTGCCAGGGAATTTCCATGCCCAACTGGAGCGCCTCGCCATGGGACCTATAAGCCTGAGATTAAACTGTGCCATTGTCAGTGCACTCCCCCCAGCCCAACCCAGCCCTCATGTTTGCTCTGATGATTCGTTGCCTCTCAGCGGATGTAGAGAAACAGCAAAGGGGACAGTGAGCTGCCCCACTTGAGGGAGGCAGTTAAGAACTGACAGACCATACGGGGTGGGGCAAAAGCAGGTTTACAGTAGTGCATACGCAAAACACAGAGTTTACTCTTATTTTATTATTTATTAATTACTGTATTCTTTTTCATCCAAACAACTGTAAACCTATGTTTGCCTCACTCTGTATTTAAAAATTGTTTTCAAAGTTAGAGTTTCTGGGTGAGGAGTCAGTTGATAGGGGAGGAATAGAACATTTTTTACCTTCTTTCAGACAGGTGGCAAATCAGAATATCTCTTGTCAGCTTCTCTCTATCACTTCTCATAGTTAATGGAAATTCCTTGTAGTTTCTGCAGTGGTTTTCATCTTCTGGGAGTTCTCACCATGGGGAGATTCGAGTGTGTGTCCGTGTGTCCAGGATGATGTCGTCTGGAACTGGGAGCCACACTCCACTGGGCCTTGCAAATGCCAGGTGAGAAATCTGGGCACAAATATGCAATTAGCCTTTCTTGGTCTGATGAAATCTAAAAAGCCCCCTACTCATCCAGACAGACTTTTCCTTGATCGGGTTGGTGCCTTCAGCTGAAAGAGGAATTCCATAGGTCGTGTGTAATTTTATTTAAATTTGCTTCATATGTGAGTCTAGAAGCATTATTTACTATGTGCATGAACATTCTGAGTAAGTTAACTTTAATAAGTGATCGCTGACTGAATGAATCAATAAAGGGAGGCATGAGTAATAACTATGACATTCCTTGCTTGGCTGTTTTGTAATAGTGTGATTGAACTACGTGTTTAGCTTCTCCACAGTGTGACAGATGGAAGTAGATCCTATTAATTAACTGTGGGGCCTCTGTGACCTTTCAGTGACCCCACTGCTAACATATATTTAAGACGCTGAGACCAGAGAAGCCAATGCTGCTCCTTGGAGATTCATTCTTTTTCTTTGCTCCTCCCACCAATACGCATGTAGCTGAACTGCACGAATATTTTCCCTTTGGCAACTAATTTATCTTTTTATTTCTCTGATACAAAAAATATAAATTTTCTTTCTCTTCCTCCATATATATCCATGCCTATGCCTATCCGCTCCTCTTGCTATAAATACACGTGGCTAATTCCCTCATTTCCTCAGGTCGTACCTTTTCAATAAGCTCTACTTTGACACTGTATTAAAAATTTGCAACCCAATCTCTCATCTTGACTCCCTCCATCACTCTTATAATACTCTATTTTTATTCTATGGCACTTGTCGTCTTCTAAAAAAAAATACTTTATGTATTTATTATGTTTTTTGTTATTTATGTCCTTTCTCCCCACCAACATCATTAGGTTGTAAGATTCACGAGGGCAGGCTTCTTTTTCTGTTTTCTTCATGAATATGTACTAAATATCTCAAACAGTACCTGGCATAGAGTAGATCCTCAATAAATGTTTTTGATGGTCTGAATGATTGAGCAAATAAATGACATGTCATTTCTCATTTCCATGCTGCTTCCTCAGCCTATACTTTAGAGCCTTGTCTCCTCTGGAATTTTGCTTCTAAGTTTTTTTTCTTTTTGTAATATGCAACTATTGTGTTTTCCTGCATACCAACTGCTCTATAGAGGACGTATCCCCTTTGTTTTGGTGATGGTGGGAAGTGTTAATTGTAACTATGGTTTATTTGGCCATGGTGTTTTTGGATAATGAAGTTCAGAATAGGGTAGTGGAGAGAAGTGGTCAGGTATGAAATGCATTTTGAAGACAGAGCTAATAAGTTTTGCTGCTAAGTTGGATATTAGGAGAAAGAATGGGAGAAAGAATGGGTATTGAAGACATTGGACATGAGTCTAAGAGGGGGAACAGGGTTGTTATTTACTGAGATGGAGAAGAGCACAGAAAGAACAAGTTGGGCAATAAGGTGGGGATGGGGTTCAAATGAGATATTTAGTATATAGTGTGCACAGTCTAAGACAGACCTTGGAATCCAGGTTGGAGATACTGAGTAAGCAACTGAATATCACAAACTGAAGCTCAGGGAAAAAGTCAGGGCTGTAAATATAAATTTATGATTCTTGATTGTATTATGGTATTTAAAACTTAAGAATTAGATAAGCACACCTAGGAAGAAAAAGGAGAAAGAGAATGGTTCTGAGGAGTTTCTCTCAGGGATTCCAGTCTTTATTGATTCATAAGGTAAGGAGGATCCCACATAGGGGACAGAGAAGGAACAGCTATTGAGGAAAAGGAGACCTAAGACAGTGTGGTATCCCAGAGGGCAGGAGAATAAGGTTTTAAGGAAGAAATAGTGATCAGATGTGACAAATGCTATTAGTAGTTCAAGTAGGATGGGGACTGTGAATTGGCCACTAGATTTAGCAACTGGAAAGTCATCAGTGAGCATAACAAGAGCAGTTTTGGTGGAGGAGTGGGAGGACAAAGCATTGTTGGAGCAAGTTCAAGAGAGACTAAATGGAAAGACTACAAACAACTCTCTCAAGGACTTCTGTTGAGAAGAACCCGAGAGTCAGCTAGGATACTGGGACAGGAGAGCTGGAGGAATACAGGAATTACAGGAATAAGGGATGAGGCAGGCAGGAAGGAGACACCTGGAGGGGCCATGTTCTTGAGCTGGCAAATGGGGATGGGCTCCAGGGCTTCAGGGAAGGAGTTTCTGGAGGAGCCCAGGAACTCCTGAGACCTGGTGAGCAAAGGATATAACGTTGTAGAGTCAGGCCTTATGATAAAGGACTTCGAATAATATTTAAAATTTTTTGAGTTTATTACATAGGTCATAGGGAATCACTGTATATTTTGAACAAGAGGAAGGTATAATTACAGAAAGATTATGAACTGATTTCAGGCCCAAACTTTAAAATTTAGTAACTCACTGCCATTCCTTTCTTCCCATGGACTTTTCTCCAGATTCAGCCTTCTTTTATTTTATTTTTTTGACTGTAGCTAGATTGTTTATGATTTGCTTTGCTTTCTTTTGCATTTTATACAGAGTTTATATATTGGACCTGGAAAGATCAGGTCCAATATATACTACTTGGCTACATTGGAAGCAGAACTTAAGTCTTATATTCTTGGCAAAACATGCCATTTTTATGAACCTAAAGCACAACTTATAGACCCTTTGGCATGTCCTGTGGCCTCCTCCAGATGTCAGCTATTGATGGCTCTCCCACATTAGAGTGCTCTAATTAGAACATATTATCATGGTCTTATTATACTTTCCAACCTGATGACATTATCAGAAATTTTACTCTTAAAAATAAACTGGACATTGAAAGGCAGGACCCAGGTACTGACAATAAACATTGTTGTTGTTTTTTAATCATCTGACCTAAGGTAGATGTTGGCTCTGATACTTCATCACTTCCTTTGCTAGTTTGACAAGGTCACTTTGAGCTACATATTAGATAATCAGTGATTCCCCAATGAGTATAACATTGCTTCCAATCTGTTTCTTGATTTCTTTTCATAATGACTAATAGGAATAAGCCACATATAGAGCTAAATGATCAAAGCATCATTCCTGAGAAAATCAATTTATATTTACTCAGCTTGCTCAATCAATGTTAGATTAAACCAAGTCGTACTATAGAAAATGAAAGCTGGATCATACCAAGCCACCAATTCACCCAAGACAAAGCTATTTGAGTCCCTCTTTAAATGGGGCAGTAATTTTTGATATTAGATACTCAAGCGATAGTTTAAAATCATGCTGGTCAGTGTAAAATCTTCAAGCTTCCTGCATGTTCAACATAGCATAAACACGAAGTATGAAGTCTGTGTGGATTTTGACAATAATAGACTAGCCTTTCTAGAATGTAGTGAGTGAAGAATTGAATGACTATTAACTGAGAACTC
Source organism: Mormoops blainvillei (assembly GCA_004026545.1). NCBI lineage: Eukaryota > Metazoa > Chordata > Mammalia > Chiroptera > Mormoopidae > Mormoops > Mormoops blainvillei. The sequence continues at coordinate 51,586 of PVJD01003354.1, forward strand.
AAGGTAAAGATAAAAATGATAGGCTCTTTATTAGAGAGGACATAATTCAACAATATGGGGAGCTTGAAGCATTATCTTAATATATTAGGAGGTCAGCAGTGTGGCTGAAATACCAATAAAAACAAACGTCAGCTCCACAGTTCAGAACAAATAGCGCCATTATCAGCACAATCCGCTGAGCACTGTAGTGTGCTTGTCATGGTACATGGCAGGGCACAGAATGGGGAGTGTGTCTTCTTGTGAATATTAACTCATTAATTTAGTCATTCATGCAAAATATCTATATGCAGGGTCATGCTAAGATGAGTAATACATAATATCTGGTATTAAAGAACTTGAGATTTAGCAGGAAGTGACAAAATGTTACCAAAATGTGCCATCGAGTGTCATAAGTAGCTCTGTAACAGCATGCATGGGCTACAGTGGGCTAGAAGGGAAGAGGCCGGTGTACCTGGCAGGGCTGCAGAACAGGCAGCGGTCAGGAAGGGCGGGGGGTCAGGATATAATACTGCAGCTGGGATGAGTGATAGATTTATCGGGCAACAATAGCAAGGGAGGGCATTACAGGCATAAGGAGCTGTGAGAGCAAAGACAGGATGGCTTCTCTGAGAATACATCAGTAGTTTGGGATGGTAGAATATTAGTGACCCAGCCCGGACTGGTGTGGCTCAGTTGGTTGGGTGTTGTCCTGCAAACCTAAAGGTCGCCGGTTTGATTCCCAGTCAGGGCACATGCCTGGGTTGCAACCCAGTCCCTGGTTGCGAGAGGCAACTGACTGATGTTTCTCACATTGATATTTCTCTCCTTCTCGTTCTCCCTCACTTCCCATCTCTCTAAAAGTAAATACATAAAATCTTAAAAAAAAAGATTAGGGGCACAAGATGAAAGTGCAGTCAAAGTAAGGGACATAGCAGGTGGAGTTATTGGAGCAGCAGAGGAGCAGACTGGGATCAGAAGGACACCAGAGGGTGGGCACTGCAGTGCTTGAGAGCAGGGACTTCGGAGTAACTGGTGGGAGTCCTGGCTCCGCCGCTTCCGAGCAAGTATGAACTCAACCTGCTTGCTTAGCTTGTTTAAGCATCAGTTTCACAGTTCAGACACAGAAACTTGCTGTGGCCCCTGAGTCTGCTAACCTCAACTCATCTAATTCTTCTCTTGCTCACTAGGGTCTAGTTGCACAGGACATCTTTTCCGCTGCCAAGGAGTAAAATTTACTCCTGCCTCTAAGCCTTCACTTTTATTGTTTTAACTTGAAATGCTCTCTCCAGCTTTTCAGGGGGCTGTCTCCTACTTGTCATTAAGCTTTCAGCTTAAATGTCCTCTCCCTAGATGGACCTTTCTTGGTTTTCATCTCTAAAGTAGTGTTTCCTGTCCTCCATCCCCCTCAGTCAGTCTCTTCTTGACACTCTGTCTCACATCCTTCTTGACCCTTACAATCACTAGCAATTATCTTAGTTATAATTTACTTATTATTTATTTCATGCCACTGGAATACAAGCTTCAGAATTCTGTTTGTATCTCTGCATATTCATTTTTCTGGATCTAGGTTCTATAAGTTTCATTTGAATCTTAAGTTGGTCTGTGCTCCTAATATAAATAGAAATTATTTATTTAAATCCTGACGATTCACTCCTTTTATCCAAATAAATTCCTAAAGACTCAAACATTTATATATTTTAGAAAATAAAACCATACAGATTTTATAATTGCACTATCCAATCTGGTAGCCACGAGCCACATGTGGTTATTTATTAATACGTTAAAATTAATTAAAATTTAAAAATGGAAAAACTTAATTTCTCACTTTTACTTACTACATTTCAAGTACTCGATTACCCCTCTGGCTAGTGCAGATCGGAACCTAGAAAGGGAGAACTTTGATAAATTCACTCACCTGAAAATTAGAAACCTCTGCCTAGCCAATTGTAGCATCAACAAAGTAAAATAAAATAACGAAGGGGGAGTCCTGACTGCTGTGGCTCAATTGGTTGAGTGTTGTCCTGCAAAGCAAAAGGTCTCCCATTCGAGGTTCTATTTCTGACCAGGGTACACACCTGAGTGTGGTCACTGCCAACTGATGTCCTCTCACATCGATGTTTCTCTCCCTCTCTTTCTCCCTCCCTTCTCTCTCTAAAAATAAATAACTAAAATGTAAACAAAAATAACGAAGAGAGGAAACATTTCTCAACTTTTATCACAGATAAAATGTTTTCATAGGTTTATAAAGAATATACATAATTCAATAAGTAAAAGAAAAACAACTCGATCGAAAATTAAATGTCAAAAGACTATGGAAAGATTTTTAATCTCACCCATTATGATAATATACAAGTCCAAACAGTAATGACTGTGATTTAATATCTATTAACTTGACAAAAATGAATAGTTTCAGTACTAGGAAAGATATAGGAAGTTGCTTTATTAATTAACTAAATTATGTATTTTCTTGAATAAATTAGGGGTTCTAAAGAATAGGATGAAAAGCAAGGAATTAGAATATACCAACTTTTTCGGTTCGTTTGCACCGCTGTAACAAAAATACCATAGAGCTGGGTGGCTTAAACGACAAATATTTATTCCCCCTGGTTCCGGAGGCCGGGAAGCCCAAGGTGAAGGCACCAACAGGCCCGGTGCCTAGCGAGGACCTGCTTCCTCGCTTCTAGATGGTTGGCTCCACTCTCATGGCCTCTTTACCTCTCAAAGCCCCACCTTCTAACACGGTCACACTGGGGCTTAGAATTTCAACATGAGGCTTTTGAGAGTACATAAGCTTTCAGGTCGTGACACCAACTTTGTTTGCTACTAGTTTAAAAAAATTGCCCGGCAGGCACCGTATTATGTTTCTATACCTTTTTTCTTATTTCATATTAGATTTTTTGAAATTGCCCATATCAGCCAATAAATATGTAGTTTTTTAAGTGACTGTATGGCATTTCATTGTAGATATTAATTTTCTTTTGAACCCCCTGGCATCCTGATTGGTCTATATAAGTCATGGGGGTTCCATTCCTGCATATCCTCTTCCTCCCCAACCCCTCACTCACTCCAAAGCCCCAACATTTGCTTTAGAAGTTGCTATGTGATCCTGCTGATGGGATATGAGAGAGCATTATCAGGAGGGCTCCTGGAAAGTGTTTGCCTCTATAATTAAAAGAGGCACTGATAGGAAATGGTCCTTCTGCTCCTGGATGTGGTAACTAACTTCGATAGCCATCTCGGAGCCTGGTGCACGCTAGCCTAAGGGCCAAGCTTATGGGCCAATGATGACAGTAAGAAATATGGTCACATCATATGGGCCCTTGTGGATACTGATGAACACTTAATTAATGAGTCCCAGAGAGACACTACCTCCGTACTTCTTATTATATGAGATCGTAAGACATTTCTATTTTTTAAGTCAATTGAATTAGAATTTTATGCTACTTGTAGCCAAAAATCCTAATTTTTACAGTTGGAGTATATGTAACTTTTCCACACATTTAATTTTGAAATCATTACAGACTCACAATAGGTGGCATAAATAGTGTAGAAAGTCTGTCTAGCATCCCTCAAAGGTAACATCTTGGATCACTATAGTACAATATCAAAACCATGAAATTGACATTGGCACAATACTACAGAGGTTATTCAGTTTTCACTTTTTCCATATATTTCTCTGAGTATGTGTGTGTAAATCTATGCAATTTTATCCCATATATAGATTTTTGTAGCTACTACCACGTCAGGTTATAGGCTTGTTCCATCAGCACAAAGGAACACTGTCATGCTATCCTTTTAGACCCTAAGCACCATGACGACCACTAATATGTTCTTAGCCTCTACAGTTGGTGATGTCATATTAATGGAATCATATAGTCCTCAGTTTGGGGGGACTGATTTTTTTTTTTTTTTTTACTAAGCATAATGCCCTTGAGAAGCATTCAGGTTGTTAAAATGTATAAATAATTTGTTCCTTTTTATTGCCAAGGATGTTCCACTATTTGGGTGTTCCAGAATTTGTTTAACCATTCACCCAAGAACATTTGCGTTGTTTCCAGTTTTTGTTCTTATAGGTAAAACTTCCAGGAGCATCCAGATATGGGTTATTTGTGTGTGTATGCATTATTCTAAGTTTTTATTTCATTAGGATAAATGCCCAAGGGTGTGATTTCTGAGTTATGTTGTAAGTACAATTTTATAACAAACTGCCAGACGGTTTTCCAGACTGGCTGTGACATTTTACACTCCGACTAGCGATGTATGAGAATTGCAACTTCTCTGCAGCCACCAGCATTTGGGATTACACTGTATTTTTTTTTCATTTATTCTAATAAGTGTGTAGCGATATCTCATTGAAACATTTTCAAAGGATACATAGAAATTATTAACAATGGTTATATTAAGGGAAACTGCAGACAAGAGGAAGAGTAGACATTTTATTTGTAACCTTTCTATTTAGTTTGGGTTTTCTTAGGTGAATATATTTGTTATATTTAATAGGTGAGCAGGATGATGGGCCATTGCTTTTCATTTTATCTTTACATTCCTGTTTTAAAACCCATAATAAATATTTAAAAATTCTTATATTTCAAATTGGAGAATGTCTACATATCTGTCTGTTTTGACAATAAAATTAATATCAAGAAAAAGCTGCAGGCTTCTAATAACATTGTCCTAGTTTTATATTTTACTGTCTTAACACTCATTTACCCAAACTGAATAGACTTATTCCCTTGTGTCTACAAAGTTGCCAGATTACATCCCATCCTAGACATTAATCCATTTGCTGACTTCTGAAGTCACACATAACAGGATATATTATAGGATATATTTACAGGATATATTTTCCTGTAAAATGCCACACCTAATAGCAGCTTGGAATTTATTTGCTTATCTTTTATGCAGCTAAGACAACACCAAAAACATTATATCATTCATGATCGTCCTTGAAGTCCCTGTTTATTTCCCCCACAATACTATTTTTATTCTCAATTTGATCATTTTGAGAGGAATGTTTATAACTTCATCGGTTTTCCGAGTAGGGTTACATAAGAGTAAATGTGTAAACATTGGTTATTTGTTGTCTGAATAATAAATCTCAGAAAAGCCTGCAACCCCCCTGCATTTATCAGAGGCAGAAAAATGACCTAATCCAGTAACAGAAAAGCAGCAGAAATAGAAAGACGTAGGACCTGACTGTACCTGACACAGCAGGTGCATTGGGCAGAATCATTACTGCCACCTTCCAAGTCATCGCCTTTGAACCTGAATGGAACCTTGCTGATTGTTCACCTTTGACCAAAGACCAGTAACTCAGATTCCTTACTCATCACAATGAGGGAGAACCCACACCGTAGGAAGCTATGGGTGTCTGAGCAAGAGGGTGGTAGAAAGAGACTATTATATAATTAAGGTTTTTTACTGAATGATTTGTGAGAATGCCTGAGAAAGCTGGGCTTTTCTGTACATTGGCCGTCAGGAACCAAGGGCAATTCTATGATTGGGTATCTAAATATTATCCCTAAAGAGGGGAGATGAGAATGCATATGGAATGCTAAGGGCTAAAGAAGTGGCAATTACTCCTTTTAGCCAAGAAGGGGCTGTAGGGAATTTTGCAGATGGCACAGTGACCTTGATTTTGTCTCTGCTTATAAAAAATTATGTAGTAGCCTCATTATTTTCTCATTTAATCCATGGTCTCAGACTAACTTTGTCCGAGGCTGGTAGCTGTGAGACTGTTAATTCAGTGAGAGAATAACATGCCCTAGCTACGGGTGCTGGACCAGCATCTGAATGTCAGTGGCTGCTCCTGTATTTTCTTTCTCACGTGAGCAAAAATGTTGACACCATCACACTATAGTTCGCTGTGTGGACAGCAGCTTGGCATGTGCAATATCATGCGGCTTTTAAATATATTTCATTTATACGCCACGGCTTTTTGACCTGGTTTTCAAACATGTTGTCATTATCCCAAGGTTAAATGCAAACACAAAATGTGCAACTTTCCCATCATCCTAGAAGTCTGTCTCCTGAGCCTGTCTGATCCAGGCTTCTGCCTCCAGGCAATGTTGCCCATAATGACTCTGAAAAATTGATCTCTTTTCTGCTTTTAATGATCTAACTGAGGGGAAGAAATTTCCACTGTTGCCTTCAGAAGTCCATAACCTTCACTCTGACCCTCTGAAAGTGCTTTTCTACCCCACGCTCCATGGAGACGCCTGCGCTCCTGGGTGCTCGAGCTCATTTCCTGGAGCAGGCTTTGGAATCAAGGGCTAAAGCCAGGCAGCCCTCGTGCGAGGACGGGCCAGCTGACCTGTTCTGTTTTGCATGCACTGTGTTTTACAAAGAGGAGAAATTTCATACAAAATGGATCTTTTCACCTTCCTTAAAGATCAGAATATCTGGCCACACTGGACGACTGTCTGGTCAGAGCTGAGTAAAAAGTTCCCTGAAGTCATCCAAAGATTGCCTGCCGTGGTTGACCGCATTAGTGCCCCGTGCCCCTTGTTTGTGTTTCCTGCCCAGGCCTCGTAACATTTGAGTTTCCAGCCCTGGCCTAGACTCCGTCATGCTGTTGTTTGTATGTATTTCTCAAAATCAGTTTGGGATTATAAGGTGGCCTATTATTGAATGTCCTTCAATAAACAAAATGGATCTTTCTAGAGGGTTCATTGTGCCTTGAGGTTTGGAAAACACATTATTTTTATATTAAATTCAATAAAGATATATTGTGGAATGTAATGGGAAATGGATTTAAAGACAAATCTGTCAATTAGCAAAAATAATTCTTGCTTCAGGCACAGCTGCCTCAGGCTCTGTCCCAGGCTAGACCATGAGTGTCACTGATGAACTATGTATATGAGACCTGTCCTGAAAAAGTCCAGCCATTGTTAATATAATGAGAATGGTTTGAATGACATCAGTGTAACCTGGGAGCCAAGGCGAGTGGACTGGAATGCGCATGCGTGAACAATGACAACTTCACTGTACTAGTCAGTGGGGGTGGTAGATGCCCACTGAATGAGCATGTGTACTGTGTGGCTGTCGCGTTAAAAATGACTGAGTGAGTAGAGCAAAAACTCTGCACTGAATTTTGCATGAAGTTTGAACATCCCTCTGCAGAAACTGTTTGGATGATTCAGAAGGCTTTTGGGGATGATGCAACGAGTGCGGCACAAATCAAAGCGTGGCACAAACACTTCAAAGACAGTCGAGAAGAAGGTGTGGCAAAGTTACAGCAAGATCAAGACCATAGAAACTGTATTTTTTGATTGGGGAAGTGTTGTCCATCACAGGTACACTCCTCCAGGTTAAACAATTAATAAAGAGTACTACCTCAATGTTCTTTGTTGGCTGAGAAATGTAATATGATGAAAAAGGTTGCAGCTATGGGCAAATGGTGACTGGCAGCTTCATCATGACAACACACCTGCTCATGCATAACATTTCATGCAGAGTTTTTTGGCAAAACATCAAATCCCCCAGTAGACTCTGACCGCCCCCTACAGGCCAGATTTGGCACCCTGTGACTTCTGGATTTTCCCAGAATTAAAATGACCTTGAAAGACATTTCAGACCACCAGTGGGATTCAGGAAAATATGACGGGGCAGCTGAGGGCAATTGGGAGAGCTGTGTGAGGTCCCACAGTGCCTACTTTGAAGGGGACTGAAGCATCATTGTCCTATGTACAAGGTTTCTTGTATCTTCTTCAATAAATGTCTCTATTTTGCATATGAACTGGCTGGATACTTTATGGACAGACCTCATCATATACCATCAGAGGAAAACAACAAAATGAAAATTGGCCAATTATTGGATAAATTTATAAAGCTTGGATATCTTTGCCATGGGAATCACTTTGGTGGAAGATATCTATTTCTAATTTTCAGACTTCCAGAGTGTCACAGAATTGTTGAAATGAAAGAAAATGTAGATGTTAACTAACCTTTAATTAACTTGTTTATTGGGAGCATAAAAACCTTATCAATACATAAAACCAGTCTGGGCGGAAAGAGAACTGAGATAGCCAGATTTCCAGTCTTGTGCAATTAAATGCATAATTGCTAAAGACAGTGGCAAAAAGAGCTATGCATATTATTGTTAGTATTACTCTCTCTTTGGTTTGATAATTCTATTTGTTAATTATAGAATGACAAGTATAAGATAACTTATTTCTCAAAGAAATTCAAAATCCTTTCCTGACAGGGTATAATAAATAACTTCTGTTGATGGATAAACTGAATTATCTCAGGTAAGATTCTAAGGGAAATTGCTGAGTGTACAAGGAACTACAAATTTGATTTTATAGGTTGGCACCTTTTAACCATGAATTTTTTAACTATGATAGTTTTAACCATGAATTTGCAATTATCTGAAGCACTATAGTTGCAGAAGAGAGAGAGAGCTAATGTTTTTCCTCACTTTTGGCACTACAATGAAAATGGTATATTCATAGATCAAACTTCGCACTTCTAGTTTAACAAGAGCCATACATTGTTTTTCTCTTTTATAGTCTCTTGAAACCCATTCTTGTTATGTGGTTGGTGATTAGATTAAATTTGCATACCTATAGTTGAATAGTAATTGGTAAAATTTTGAAGAAAATGCTATTACAACAGAAAGAATTTAGTAAGTTCTTTGAGCTTATGGAAGCCGTAGCTGTAGAAGTAGTTAACTGATCTCAGAGGAGTAACCATGAGTCACTTGAGTTCATTTCTTGGCAAATCTCCAATGGCAAATTGCTTTTTTTTCAAATTCCTTTAGTTATTTATATCAACTACTATTATGGATCATAATTACTTTAATTTGTTTTGAAAGAAAATGATTAATAACTACTGCCAAAAATACATGATGCATAAAGAGTATTTCACATCCTATGCAAGTTTGAAACTTATGTATTCTTTATAAATGACTCTATTGTATGAAGTATGGTTAGTGTAATAATTTGCTTGAAGAATCTTTAGTATTTGCTTTTTAAAATAAAAGCAATAATATCACTGTTGGTTGAACAGGACCTCCAGGAACTTATTAGATCCAAACATATAAACTGCCTTTTGTAGGTCAAAGTGGTTGAATATTAATAATTTCATATGATTTAACCTCAACCCTCCAGGTGACTGACTTCTCATAGTCATAGGATCTCAAGGAACCTCATACTCAACAGTTCCAAGAACAAACTCATGATCTTTTCACACAAACCTAGTGTCCCTGCCTTAGATGGTACCACCAGCCATTCAGTTCAGTAAGCTGAAAAGCTGTACCCCACACTTTATGCCTGGTGTTGTGAAATTTGGTCCTTGTCTGTCTCTAGCACTGCTTTCTATGCCTCACCACCATAGCTTACTGTCCTTTCCTCAGATCTGTGAACCATGCTTCCTGCCTGGAACACTATTGGCGTACACCTGTCATGCCCCACCTCTACCACATAAATTTCTATTAATCTTTCAGAGTCCTTCAGCTTTAATACCTTGGGAAAGCCTCTATGTTTTTAACATAGGTCAAATTCCTTTAAATATCCCTGGAACTGTGTTCTTTTTATTTCCAATGCATACATCAATTTTTTTTTAGGTATTTGGAAGTATTCTTTATGCATTAAAAAATTCACTCTTTCCATGTGGATAGTTCAGTGAGTTTTGTCACACTACCACTACAATCAAGATAAGCAATATTTTCATCAGAACAAAAAGTGACTCATACCCCTTTACAGTCAACCTCCTCCTCTCACTCTTCAGCCTGGGATAATCTTTAATGTTGATTCTATGGTTTTGCTTTTTTTCCAAAAAGTCATATAAGTGAAATATATATTATGTAGCTTTTATTCTTCAGATTCTTTGTCTAGCATAATGGTTTTAAGATTCATCCATGTTTTTGCATGTATCAGTAGCTCATAAGATTCATCCACATTTTTGCATGTATCAGTAGTTCATTTCTTTATTCCTGAGTAACATTTTCTTTTTTGCACAGGTGTATGACAGTTAGTATCTATTCAATCAATTCATTTCTTAATAACCACTGGGCTTGTTTCCAGGTTTGTTCTATTGAAACAAAGTTGCAATAAACATTCACATACAAGGTTTTTTTAAAAAAGATTTTATTTATTAATTTTTATAGAGAGGGGAAGGGAGGGAGAAAGAGAAGGGGAGAAATAGCAATATATTTTTGCCTCTCGCACACCCCCAACTGGGGACCTGGCCTGCAATGCAGGCATGTGTCCTGATTGGGAATTGAACCAGTGACCCTTTGGTTCACAGGCTGGCACTTAATCCACTGAGCCACACCAGCCAAGGTCACATACAGGTCTTTGTATGAACAGATGTTTTTATTTCTCTTAGATAAACACCTAGAATAGGAATTGCTGAGTCATATGGTAAATGTATAGTTACCTTCGTGTACAACTACCAAACTGTTTTCCAAAAGTGCTTGGGTAGTGGTTAGTATTTCCACAAACACTACATTTTCTCTGTATACTCACCAGTAATTTGTATCACAGGTCTTTTTAAATTTAGCCATTTTAGCAGCATAGTGGTATTTTATTGTGGCTTTAATGTGAGTAGTTAAGTGTCTAATGAGAATGATGCTGAGTATCTTTTCATGTGTTTATTGGCATTTGTAGACCTTCTTTGGTAAAGTATGTTCAAATCTTCTGCCCAATTTTTAGAGGTTGTTTGTCTTCTTACTATCAAGTTATAAAAGTTTAAAAATATATTCTGGATGCCGGTTTGTTGGTTTTTAATCAGACATGTGATTTGTCAAAGTATTTTTATGAAGTGATTATACTATTGTACAGCCCTGCCAGCAATATATGAGAATGCTAAATCCTCCACATCCTCGTCAGCACTTGATATAGTCGGTCTTTTTCATTTTAGCCATTCCAATAGACTTTATTTTACGTGAAAGTTCTGATTTACAGAAAAATTGAGAAAATAATACAGAAAGTTTTTATATACACTGCACCCAGTTTCACCTATTATTGACACATTACATTATTTGGTGCATTTCTTAAAATTAATGAATCAATATTGATGCTTTATCATTAACTAAGGTCCATATCTTATTTAAATTTCTTTAGTTTCTCTTAATTCCTTTATTCTATTCTAGGGTACTATTTAGAATGCCAAATTATAATTAAGTTATCATGAATCCTTAAGATCCTTTTGGTTATGAGATTTTTCGATTGTTTTTAATTTGAATTTTCTTCATGATTAATGATGCTGAACCTCTTTTTGTGTGCTTACTTGCAATCTGTGTATCTCCTTTGGTGAAGTGTCTGTTCAAGTCTCTTGGGCTTGGCAGAATGGCCTAATACAGTAGGTGTTTTGTAGGATACAGTGGCACAACCTCCCTGATCACCCAAGCTGGGCACTTGAGGTGCCTCCCACCATGTAGGCTGTGTACATCCTCCTGTTGTAGTTGAGACTTAATTGCTGTTAGCACATCAATGGAAGAGATTTACCCCCTAGCCAGTCAGCTGCAAGGACTGGCTGGAACCACCAATCTCAGACCACTGCGGAGAATCAGCTGTAGAGGGGCCCACCCCACAGAGCAGGACTTTCTTCAGTGGGGTTCTGGTGACCGCTGAGCCTGCCCCTTGAGTGTGTCACTTTAGGAGGGGGCTGGGTAGTGATGCTTTGATGTGGTCTGAAGCTGTCCACTGGGTGTGCTGGCTTTAGAGCCTCCCAGGAGGCACAGGCCAAGGTCAGCTGCTGCCTGTGTTCTGCCTGGGGCCACTGAGCATGGGATACAAAGCAACCTGCAGATGGCTGCTACTTGTGCTGACAATGGAGGTGCCCAGGAGAAGCCAAGCTGTGAACCAAGGCTGGCTGCGGCTAGTGCCTAGCTTGGGGCCGCTTAGTCAGAGGTACCGTGCACTCTGAGGCAAAATATTGCTTGTTTGAGAGCTTTTAGGAAAATCTGAAGCATGAGCCAAGACAGGCCTTATGTATGGAAAAGTTACTGGAAACAGCTTGGATGGGCCTGCTAGTTGGGTATGGCAAGGTCTGAGAGAACCACCAGGGTGGGGTAAATAGTGATAGCCACGTTGATGGAGACTCACATGCGGCACCCACCTGCCTTCTCTGTGGGGGAGGGCTCCGAAAAGGAATATGGCCTCTGCCAGCACTTCTGTCTGGGAGAAAGCTGTCCCTGAAGCTCTCCCCCAACACTAGACAACTCAGCTTCTCCCTGTGTATCCCTGGTTCCTTTCAAACTGCTCCGCCAGTGCCATAGTCAGAGGGAGTGAGTCCGGGCAAGTCTGTGTGAAGGCTTTTTAAGAGGCACCGCCTGGAACTCCAGTAGCCCTTTGTCTTACCCAGCCATAATTTTTCACTGGTTTTTATAGCCATAAGTTATGGGGACTTTTCTTCCTGGCACTGGAACCCTGGGCTGGGGACCAGGTGTGGGGCTGAGACCCCTCACTTTACAGGGGTGTACCTCTGCTCCTGAGATATCCCTCCCAATTTTTATCTGCCACGTGTGGGTGTAGGACCAACCTGTTCTGTCCCTCCTACCCATTGCAATATTGCTTCTTTATTAAATCTCTCGTTGTAGGACTTTCATGCAGCCAGATTTCAGGTGGTATTGGATGATGGTTGTTCTGCTGTTTAGTTTTAATTTTGATCTCTTGCTCATTTTTATTGCTTTTCATTATTGAGTTTAGTGATTTTTTAAATGTTCTGAATACAAACCTTTTTATCAGACATGCAAGGTCTGTCCAGAAAGTATCCAGCCATGTACTATGTAAAATAGAGACATTTATTGAAGAAGATACAAGAAACATTGTACATAGGACAATGACACCTCAGTCCCCTTCAAAGTAGGTACCTTGGGGCTTCACACAGTTCTCCCAATTGCCCTCAGCTGCCTTGTCATATTTTCCTGAATCCCACTGATGGTCTGAAATCTCTTCCCTTTCAAACGCGATTTTAATTTTGGGGAAAGCCAGAAACTGCAGGATGTCAAATCTGGGCTGTAGAGGGGCTGAGTCATCAGGTTGATTTGATATTTTACAAAAAAAACTCTGCATGAGACGTGATGTGTGAGTGGGTGCGTTGTCGTGATGAAGCTGTCAATTGCCCATAGCCGTGGCCTTCTGAATCATCCAAGTGGCTTCTGCAGAAGAATGTTCAAGCTTAACGCAAAATTTGATGCAGATTCATTGCTCTTCTCACTCAGTAATTTTGAATGTGACAGCCACACAGTACACATGCCAGCTCAAGGGCATCTATCGCCCTCCACTGACTAGTACAAGGAAGTTGTCATTTTTCAAACATGTACATTCCAATCCACTCTCCTTGGCTGCCGGGTTATATCGATGTTGCACAAACAGTTCTCGTTACATTAACAATGGCTGGACTTTTTCAGACAGACCTTGTATATGTAAAAGGTGGTGTTTCTGGTGTCACACACAATGTGCTCTGGCTTATCTTAAACCAGATACTCTGTAATCTGTAGACTACAAAGGGGATATTACTTTCAGGGACTGAAACAGGGCATCATGCTTGTGTTTTATCTCTGTTATAGGTTGTTAATTTGGAATTATATTTGGCCACAAGTAACAGTTTCTGCTTAACAGTTGATGAAACAAATTCAGTTTTGTCTACCTCCTATAACAATCTAGAGAAAGACAGTTACTGATGTGATTCAAATGCTCAGAAATGATATTTGAGATTCAGAATCTTTTCTATTTTGTCTCTAACCAAGTATTTTTCTTCATGATTCTAAGATTGCTCCTCCTATAGACCATACATATTGCCTATTTTCAAAGCAAGAATTAGGTGGGGACAATTTCAATACAAGTGCCAGAGTAGCCAACTTACTAGATCTGGTAACCGTTGCTGGAACTGAGCTACCACATGCAGCCACAAGAGAGGCTAGGAACGTGAGAGTTTGGAGGGATAACGTCTCAGCCTCAATGAAACTGGTCTTTAATGAACAAATGAGGATAAATGATTAGGCAACTAAGAGAATTTAGATAGGGGGTAAGAGATAAAATGAGTATTTTAAAACCTTCTTTTACAAGAGTAGTCTTAATGATAACTATTCTTTTTTGGCCAGCCTTAATCAAGCAAGGTATTTTTATTAAGCTGGATGTATTGGCATATAATACATAATAATGTTAGAGATGGAATAGGTATATAGAAGTGGAAGGAAAGTGGGATTGAGAATTAGAGATTGCATTTCTAGATTTGTCACTGGGTTTCACTAGCTTACAAGCTTTAGCTAAATTTATTACCACAGTGTCACTTTTCTTGTTTATGAAATCCTTGTTCACTGTGGATAACTGTGATTTTCTGTTTCTCATGTATCAAAATAATTTAAAATGATGCCCTGAACATTGTTAATGACTCACTCCAAAGACTCTGAGTTCTGTTACATTCCTCTGAAGACTGGCAATTTTTGTTTGACTGCTTACACAGTTAACTAAGGTGATTTCAGTCTGCAAACTCTGTCTCCCCTGTAATTGCACCAACTAAAATTTCAGGTCAGGTCCCTCTGCTGTAGCAGGGTGCTTTCTGTCCGCCTCACACATGCATAATTCAGGGGTCAGCCAGCCATTTGGGCACACTTTATACACAGAAGTTGGAGCTCTTCCACTCTGAGTTTATTCTCTTTCCAGCTTCTGTGTTTGTCGTGAAATCTGTCCCCTCTCTTCAAGCCAGTAAGAATATATAGGCTTCTAGTTGACTTTTAGCTGTCCCTTTCTGATTCAGTCTAGGACCTGACTTCAGGCTAAAAGTCATAAAAATATGGGAAGCTTCTCTGATGCGCTTCCTGTCTTCCAAGTGTTTATCTCCTCTCAGAACTAGCCTATCTAGGAATATGGTCTAGTGCTTTGGGGTAGTCATTTTTTCTTTTTTCTTGGAGTATATAATTTTTATTAGCAGAAGAAATGGTTTGAAAGGAATCAGTCAGTCATCATCAAAAACAGGACCTCAGTTTTCTTATCTATAAAATGAGGAATAATAATGTGTCATAGCATCTTATGGAGTATTTATGGATATCAAATAGAAGAATACATATGAAAATTATTTGTGAACTGCACAGTACCATACAGGAGTAATTTGTTATTATTTCACAGATGAGAAAGTTCAGGCCTAGTGAGATTAACTGATAGTGGAAATAACAGATCTAGTCAGTATTAAAACTAAGACAGCAATCTCCATTCCCAACTCCCAGCCTAGTCTTATTTCAACTACACCGTACAGCTACCTTCTTTTTCAAATTTTGTCCTCAAGGCACAGATGATACATACCAGATTTGCCCAAATTTGGTGAGACATTGAATGAATTCAGCGAACCAAAACTAGCCAGAGTGGTTGTTTGCCTGAATAAATGAATTGACTGACCAAAATGGTTGCTCCTTATAACGGCTTAGAGAACCAGAAATGGCAAGTTGGGTCTTTCATTGGCTGAACAAAATGTACATTACCTCAGGGATAGGAGATGCTAATATGCTATCCTTTGGGGATCTTCACTGCCTTATGAGCGCCCCACGTTCTCTTTTCCAATTCCAGGTTGGTTTAGGTCCAATATTTATAAGGGTGTGGGGAAAATTAATCCTTTTCTTCTGTGTGTTCTCTTACTGACAGTAGACACTGCTGACTGAAAATAAAGTCTCCTCTGAGCAAGGTTATGCATTACTTTATTTTTGCATATTACATCAGCTGAGGTACCCCGCAGTCTGTGTAAGAACAGGGATAGAATATGTGGTGTCTTTTCCTTTGTGTGCACCCCCAGCTAGAAAGTCACAGGCATCATCCAGATTCTTGCCAAAGCTGGTGAATTATTCTGGGTTATTTGTCCTTTTGAACTGGGAAGCAAGATTTGAACAGCAAAAAGAGGAAACTTAACAAGAGGCTATTCAAAGGGTATATCACATGTTACCAAAATTTATTACAGGAGTGCCTTGAAATCTTGAAATTAGATGCTGAAATCCATGGGAACCATGGAGTAGAACATGAGTAGAACATGAACGAAGTCCCTTAAGTAATTTCAAACTTTAAAACTCTTTTCTTTTTATAGTTACCAGCTTATTGCTAATACGGTTTTCAGTTAAGTTTTGCGTACTATACAAACCTTGCTTCTTAGTCTAAGTAATTCTTCATCCTTGATTTACCTAGCTCAGAATGTGTTGCCAATCACTGTACAACCTTGTGCCTGGGAACAAGACTCCCAAAGCAGGTTTTCCCAGGTTCCTGTTTGTCCAACCTTGAATTTGTATGCAAATAACCAGGCAGACAGCTGGGAACTTGGATTTCCTAGCCAGTGTTTTTTCTTTTTAAAAAAGATTAAAAAAAATATCTTCACCTGAGGACATGCTGATTGATTTTAGAGACAGGAGAAGGGAGAGAGAGAGCTAGAGGGAGAGAAACACAGATCAATCGTCTCTGTACACGTGTACGTGCATACACGCCCTGACTGGGTGTGCTGAATCTGCACCCCAGGCATATGCCCTGACCTGGAATCCAGCCCATGACCTTTCGGCTTACGGGACAGTGCTCCGACCAACTAAGCCAAAACAGCCAGGGCTAGGCCAGTGTTTTTCTACAGGTAGTCCACAGACCAATTATGTCAGAATCTCCAGGTATTATTTAAAGTGAAGATTCTTGGGCTCCGGGCGAACTATGGCATAAGTACCTCTCCTGAGGATGGCGTAAGGCAAAAACCTGTATCTTTAACAAGGGCTATGAGCCATTGTGATAACTGATAGTTCCATGTGAGATCTTATATTTAACCAAAGAGAGGGTATTTTGATTATGGGATCAAACCTTTGAAGTGTATTTTTAGGAGGAATTTCAGGCTTTCCCCGTGCTGACCTAAACAGGAGCTCTGAGCTTCAAGGTGTAATGTTATCAGGCACTGAAACTCCTCCATTTCCCAATTTCCCAGTAAATCTCATGTTGTTATGCCTTCTTTAGAAGAACACATGACAACCTTTGTTCAGATGAAATTTGAATAGAATTTTAAATTCTTAGAAAGTATATTATGACAAGTCTTTAGAAATTCACTCATTTAACATGTAATTATCAAAGACCTATCATGAGTAGCTGTTGCTTTTGGTAAGAGAAAAACAGCAATAATAAAGCTCTTCATAGATTAAGAAGAAGTTTAGATAAGCAAGACATCTATTTTACTAAGTATGCTTATGAAATATATGAATATATGACTCAGCATTTTCTCCTGACCATGATTTTCAGATATTAAATTAGTGAAGGAATTGCGCAATTTTCAATTTGCTTATGAAACTATTAGAAAATTCTATTTTTTAATAGTTCATTTTTTATTGTAATTTTTTCAATTACTAGTTATCACCCATACCCTCTTCTGCTGAGAGTCACAAAATCTCCATATCACTATCCCACAATTTGTTTACTTTTTCAGCTGAGTTGCAATGCAATCAAGCCATTTTCTTTTGTATTCACTTCTTTGATCTAAGAAGCCAGTCCGCCCATTTTTTTCATTTTACTACATTAGTTTGGTGCTAGTGTACTTACCATATTAGAGTCATAAAAAAAGAGAATATACTCTCATCGATAAATTAAATTTTGTCCTTAAAAGCATTCATGCTTTCAAACACGTAAAATATGACTTACAAATGAGAAGTTCTTGTTCAGAGCAAGCTCTAATACATTATATGTCAAAGTTAAAATAAGCAATTGCAAATTACAAAGACAGGATAAAGATATTCTGTCATTTTGGAACGTGTAGTGGGGAAAGCATGGAAGAAGAAGAGCTCATATATCAACCATATCACTGTTGTGTAGTTATTGAACCTTCATAGGCAGGAGTCCCCAAGTGATTACTCAGTGCTGAAGGTCCGGACTTATTACATAAAGTATCCATCAAAGCCAAGATGATGAAGGATAAGCAGCTTCTGCGTGATTAATGGGTACAAGAGCACAAAACAAAGGAGATTAAGAAAGACAATGGGTTTTATTGATAGAGTCAACTTCAGCTCTCAACAAGGCAAAATACTCATTTAGCCAGCAACCCATTAAGCTTCCTAGAAAAATACTTCTTTGCCCCAGGGGAAGACCTAACAGGAGCTTGTATGTCGTAACATAATTAGCAAAGTCATTCATGAAGTTCAATGAGAAACATTTGCTTAAATTAAAATTTATTATTTCTTAAAAGAGACCAAATCAAGACAGTCTTATAAAGAAGGGACAGGATTTTATTTCATCTATAAAACCCCTTGAGTTCAGTTGAAAAATTGTTCTGAAGCTGCTATAGGTTCAGTGAAGAAGGAATTATGCAGACAATGTTATTGCAGAACCTGTTTGTGCGAACTTCATTCTACCCATTGATTCTTTCAGAGAGTTTGTATGTGTGTGTGTTTAGGGTAGCCATAGTTAGCAAGTAAAAATACGGGACAGCCACTTAACTCTGAATTCAGGGAAATGTATAATTTTAGACACGGTAAACATTATTTGTTATTTATCTAACATTCAATCTAACTGGATTGCCTGTGTTTCGTCTGACAACCTAATGTATAAGCCTATGTATAGCTGTCTTTGTACATTCAGTTTTCTTGCTATAAATACAGTTCTTAATGCAAGAACAAATAACATTTACCTAGATGATATCATTAGAATTGCAGAATTTAGAGCAGAAAGAGACTTAGACATAATGTATTTTAATAATTTTATTCTATAGTTAAGGAAAGAGATTCTAACAGATTAAAAGACCTGTCCAGATCCCAAGCTAGTTAATATCTAAGGAAGGAACTAGAATGTAGTTGTCCTGGCTCCTAGTTCATTCTCTTTCCAGTATAAATTTTCTGTCTTAAATCTGAATTACCAGTTGGTTTTATAGTGACAAATTTGGGCCAGACTGATCACTTCATTTAGACAGACATATGGGATGAAATACATACATGCAAACATACACACATGCGCGACCTGGAAGGAGAGTTCACAGCAACGTGTTATATGTAAAGAACACTTGCTGTTTGGGGCTGCTGAGCATCCATCTTGCCTTTAAGTATGAGTGCTCGAAACTTATTTTAGGGAAAGGACTTTCCCCTCACTGAATATAGTCTGATGGGCTATTGATTAGGGTACCATTTCTAGTCAAGACGTGGGCACATGGCCAAGCTAGGCCAGCAGGTAGTTTTTATGCCCAGCCCCCTCCTACCAATCAGTTTGAATTTTGAGGCAAGTAACAAAAAAAATCCCCCACCTTCTCTCTTATCTAAACAGCAAGCCGGTATCAGGTCATTTATTGAGGTAAAAGTGACTGGGCAAGACAATGGAGAAGTTCATACTTCCAAGACCCTTTGGAGTTAATTATTTCCTTCTATTTAATGTCTGGTTCCTCATCTCCTGTATTGTTTTCCAATAAATTACTGTGTAGCTCAAAAAAAAAAAAAATAGAGTTGATTTCTATTGCTTGCAACTAGAGAACTGTGAGTGACATAATATTTATAAATTTCTAAAATAACCCGAAGTATAATTAAGACACGGAAAAACTTTCAGTGTCATGGGTAACCTGTGAATTGAAGAATGTAAAAGTCACTGAGAATTTAAAATATATATCTTTTACTTGCATGGGTATAAAATTGGTCTGAAAAGTTCAATCGCCAAAATCAAATATAAAGTTCAGACTTTTATGTATGTTATTGTTAAAAAACTTTCACAAACCTAAATATAAAAGCTAAAATTATAAAGCTTCTAGTTGAAACATAGGATAAAATTGCTTGAAAAATCACAAAAAGTATAAACCATATAAAGAAAACACTGATAAACTGGGCCTCATTTAAATGCGAGATTTGCTTTTCAAAAGATACTGTTCAGGAAATTAAAAGATAATCGACAAGCCACAGACTAGAAGAAAAGCTTTGCAAAGAATAGTTTATAAGATCCAGGTCTATTTCAACAATGTTAAAATGTGTGAAGGGGGGTGGTCAAGCGGGGTTATTGCTTAAAGTAACATGAGTTACCAACACACACTTCTAAGAATGGCAAAAAAAACCCCAAAACAAAACAAAGAAAAAAAAACCCGAGAGAAAACAAACGAACAAAAAACCCAGAACAAAATCCCATAAAACTGATTACACCCTTTGCGGGCAGGGATGAAGAGCAACAGGAACACTCATGCATTCCCGATGGGAATGCAAAATGGTACAGCTGCTTTGGAATGCACTTTTGCAGATTTTTAAAAATGTAAACATAGTCTTACCATGTGATCTTGCAGTTGCGTTCTTTGGTGTTTACCTAACTGATTGAAAAGTATGTCTACCCCAAACCTGTATATGAATGTTTATAGGAGCTTAATTTATAATCATCAAATACTGGAAGCAGCTCATGTGTCCTTCAATAGGTGAACAGATAAACTGGTACATCTGTACAGTGGATACTAGTCAGTGATAAAAATAAATGAACTCTTAGCCCATACAAAAGTGGGAATTAATATTAAAATCATATTTCTAAGCAAAAAAAGCAATTTATAAAGGCTGTATACTATATGATTCCATTTATAGAACTTTATATCACAAACAGGGTCTTGTACAAATAACACCCCTTTTTTATTACAAAATCATAAGCAGATAATTCTGTAACATAACAATATCACACCCAAGCACATCATATGACATTTTAGGTGAAATGTTCACATTAAAACTGTAAATTATTACACCCATATTATTACCCTGCCAACCACACTCAAGCAGGCATTACCTCTGCTGAACCCTGTATATAAATTAAAAAATAAATTAGAAGTTGATAGATCCCAGGATGAAATGCAGAATGTGACAAAAGAATGTCATTGTATTACAAATGCATAAAATAATGTGACTAAGGAAGGTATAGAGGAAGGGAAGCTGCTGACTGAGCAAACTTGTAAATGAGTGGAGGCTGTAAGACAAAAGGAACTTTAAGTAAGGATTGCACTCTACTTGTTAAAGTTGTTTTCTGTGGGCGTGTGGATTAACAGTTCTGAAACCACTCTACATAACATACTGGGATTGAATAAATAAGTAACTGGATGGCAGAGACTGGGAGCCAGGTTGCAGATAAACAAAGGATAAGCTAGAATGATCCTTGTGGTAATGGGTTCGACCTGGAGATGTAAGTATGAACTTGTATTTAGCTTAATATAAATATATATGGCTACAGATAGAGATATGTGCATATACATGGACTAGTACACATACATGTATTTTCTTACTCTGTCACCTAACAGAGGCTAGAAGAAAGAACACCTCAGTGGCAATTAGCAAATTCATCACCTAGATTTGGGTTTTAAATACCATCAAAAAGAGAAATGGTGCTCCTTGAAGAAATGGCTGATTCTAGGGCTGGGGTAGAATGGATCAAATATAAAAGATGAGCTGGACCACTTGAGGTGCCAGAACGTAAGCCCTCAAACAATTATAAATTGATGGAGGCTTATCAAAGGGACGTAAGAGTCAGCTCAAAAAAAACTCCAAGTGGCCAAAGCTGGAATAATTTAAGAAGCAAAATAAATGATTTAATGTTGGAGTATAACTCAGACTATAAAATGAACATCCATGAGTTCATAGTGATATAAGTTAATAACTGAATAGATACATAAAGAGGAGAATAGATTAATATTCTATGTAGAATTCAAAATTACTTGTATAGATGTTGCCCCGTCAGAGGGTGGAGCAAGACGTCTCACCCCTTAAGTGTGCGCTGAACATGCTGACGTCCTTCTAAATCGTTTAGTGTGGAAAGAAGACAAAGGGGATGACTTTACAGTGGAGAAAGCTGACAGCGACTACCTCAGCCAGGTGATCAAAGTTATATCCATGATAAGCCATGGTGATAGCATGTACTCTTGAAATAATGTAGTAAGAAGTGGTACTTCACCTCTGTTATCTTCCTCCTAAGAACCCATAACTCCATTTTAATCAGGAGAAAATCATCAGACAGACCCAAACTGGGGGATAGTCTACATAATACCTAACCAGCACCATAAAAAATTGTCAAGGTGATCATCAATAAACAAAAAATCTGAGACATGGTCACGGTCTAGAGGATGTGAAGGAAACGTGATATCATATGCTGATTGGATCCTGGAACAGAAACATGACATTAAGTAAAAACTAAGGAAATCTGAATAAAGTATAGACTTTAGTTAAAAATGGTATATCATCATTGACTCATTAGCTGTGACAAATGTGCCTTACTGATTAATGTCGGATGTTGGAATTAGGAGAAACTGAGTGTGGGGTCTACAAAGCTCTGTAAATATTCCTAGCTTCCTGTAAATTAAAATGTATTCTTAAAATATTTATTTAAATATAAATGTGCGTGGAGAAGTGGGGCATTTCTTAACATCTAGGTAATATGGCTTTCAGGTTTCTGTTTATTTTGTTGGTTTTCCAAAAACAAGTAGTTGGTTCTGAATGCATTTAATGATTTTAAGTCAGCACCTTCATATATTCTCAGGAAACTGTTTTTTTTTTTTTTTTTTTTTCATCTAATCTGTCAATAATTCCATGAGCAGGATTAGTTTACTTTGTGCCCAGGTCGACAGCATTAGAAACATGAACAATGTGGTGGTTGCTGAAAAAAAACTTGACTTTTCCTAACAATTATTAAGTCCTCTTGACTTGTGAGGAACTATTTCCCCAAGAAATAAAAGAGTTTTTATACTTCTTAAAATCTAGAGAATTGAAAAGAAAGGTAGACATGCAATTTTTAATTATTCTAATGAAAAGTTAAGTGTTGAAAGCAATTCAACACATTGAAGTGTTTGGAATCCAACACATAAAAATCTTTGTAGCAAACCTGGTGAAAGCAAATATAAAAATAGAAAGAATGCCCAAGACAGGAAGCTATAAATCCAGGCACACCTCGAGACACTGTGGGTTTGGTTCCAGACCACTGCAATAAAGCAAGTGTTGCAGTACAGTGAGTTGTAATCTTCTTACCGGTGGAGGGTCTTGCCTCCAATTTGTAAGGAACGCAACACCTGTGGAGGGCAGCAAAGCGGCGTGCAGTAAAATGAGGTGTGCCCCTACGACAGGACATCATTGCAAATAGTTTCAAGTGGGGATCTGCTTAGTTAAGACAATGAATGGTCAGCAAGCTTGTGTTTCTCCAGTTTGTTTCCCCTCCCTTATCATTTATTTCCTGGGGACCTTAGAGTTTCTATTGCAAAGTAACCAAATTTTAAGTCTCTTAACCCCTTAGCTTTTCATAGCTGTTTGCACAGTGTGAAGGGAAGGGAATAGCATTTTAAAAATTAGCTGTTTTACTTTGTATTTTTGCTTTTGTAAAAGCTCTATTGTGAAATCAGAAAGATATTATAGAAATTCTCAAGTGCCCCCTATCTATTTGCTCAGAAAGTACACACACACACGCACACACACACGCACATTCACAGTCATCATACTGCAAATTCCACAGACTGTGTGCTCGCCTGTGTCTACAGGCTAGGTGCACAAGAGGGAATGGGCAGTGCCACTTAATTCAGAGAGGCTGCTAAGTGAAGAGAGGATAAGAAAACTTCTAGTGTATACAGGAGAAGTTGTCGGATTTGTCAACTAAATGTCTGCTGAGACTGTGAGAGACTAGGGCATAGGACAGGTGGGTTGTAGCATAAGGGAGGGTGATGGTGCGTAGGGACTGCCTAAGAGGGAAATTCAGGATAGGAAGTTGGCATGAGAATGCCTGAACAAACGAGGGCAGCAGGAGCCTTCTTACCTCTATAGGAAAGAATAAAATTCCGTTTTTGCAATTTTGTCCTGAGGAACCCTCCGTAGGGAAACTCCAGTGTAGCCTTGTAACCAGAGTAACTGGTTTTGAGACTTAAAAGCATAATATTTCGCTGTGTTTTGTCACACATAGCAGAGAGAAAATGTTATCGCACAAGGACCCAGGACCTGTTTCTAGTCTCCACTGTTCCTCTAATTTGACTTATAACTTTGGGGAAAGCATCTCACCGCTCTGACCTTTGTTTGTTTGTTTGTTTTTGGATGGAACTACTGGACTAGAAGCTCTTTAATCCCTTCCAAACCCACTTTTCTAAGAGGCTACGACAGTGATGTAAGTATCTGATCAAATTTCTCAGATACCATCCTCAGAAAACTAGCACATTAAGAATATAGCTTTAGATGAGGTTTACAGAATTCAGATTCCACAAGTAAATAGATGAATTTTAGTATTTTGTCATTCCCATGCCCATTTTCTCCCTTTTCTCAAGCTGTGAATATGCCCGACCAAATTGCTTAGCTATCCCTCCATTGTTTGCCCATAATTTCCTCTTCCCTTTCTACATCGCACATAGTACTTAGAAATGAAGTTGAAGCAAGTGCAGATATTTGTTGGTCTGAGTCCAGACTCCAGGGCTTGAGGGACTCCATGCAGTGGGGCACATTCCTATTTCTAGTGCCCGTGGGCCCATTCTGCTTCTCACTTATTGCATGCACGTCACCCTCCGAACATCACCGAAAGAACCCTTATTGTTCTCTGGACTAATTTGACACCTTGGCAATATTTAAGGTCATCCATGCTAAGTTCCTGGAAGTGATTTTCTGGCTAAAAAATTTGGACTTTTGACTGATATTTTGAGTTCAGTAGGGCTAGTCAAGAAAGTCAGTTCTGCATGGGACATGTTTCCATTACACACAGTGGGGTGGGTCCCCGACCACAGTGGCAGTAATATCACACTTCACTGCTTGGGACTTTCTGAGGACACTAGAAGGCTGGCAAGCTGTTGGTCTTTCCCTGGCTATTGTCCGTCAACCTTATCACTGGATCATGGATAGGCACAGGCAGGAACATTCTTTTTCACAGGAAGCAGCCTTTCGAAAGGGAGAGGATTTCTGCACACCAGCCATTTCCAGGATTTTGAGATGACAGTTGAGTGGGATGCAGGCGATGTACTATATGAAGCTTCTAACCATGAGCCTTCAATGGACAAATTAGGGGATTTTCTCAGTCATTAGCTGCTTGACTGATTATCTGAGGGCACAAACTGCTTTGGACTGATTCTTGGTGACAATCCTGTTAAGCTGTGACATTCCATGTCTCTAATGTCTTCATTCTAGTATAAAATGCTCATATAAAGTCCATTTAAAAGAAACAGTAAGATTTCAGCAGTCAACTTAAAAACTACCTTCACATATTACCCATGGAATGATTTTAAATACAAGAGAAAAGGAAATATATTAATCAAATAAAATTGACCCATGCCTTAAGGGCAAACATAAAACATGGAATAAAATCCTTAAGAGGTCAAAAATATGGTAGTTCACTTATACCCAATGTCTAACCACAGAGATAATAAAAAGCAGACAAACGTTGAATTCATTGTGTTATTATATTTAAATTCTCTAAAGACAGCGCCTCCCTTGGTGCCTGCCCCTGAGTGATGTCCTTCTGTCCCCCCGTCATCCCCTTCATATTCCACTGGTCATGAGAGAGGTGTGGTTTGAGAAGTGGCATAATTTAAGCATGCCTTTCTTCTATAGCATCTTTCCTAGCATGTTCGGTAAAAAAAAAAAAAAAGCTAAATTCTTCACACAGAAGACTTGGAATACTTCCCCTGTTTTGGAGGATATTTTAGAGAAATTGCTCTGTGTCCGGTGAACCTGATTCAGTTTATCATCTTGGAGATGCATTCCTGCTTTCACTGGCACATAACCTTGGCTCTCCACTATTATTTTTCTCCTTTTCTCATTTCTCTTCTATTTTTCTAAGCTTAGCATTTCTTTGTTTCCTATTTCTGTCATTTCCTTTCGTTTACAGTGTTTCCTCTAAGGGTATGGGTGTAAGCTCTTCGGGGCTGAAGACAGTTATTACTGTTTTGCACATCTCACCTCTGTAAGTAGTTATTACATGCTGCTGAATCAGCTGTGGCCTCTGGCGACCCAGTGAATGAGCTGTGTCCAGTGTCCCATCCTCAACAGCCCTGCTCAGCTCCTACAGACTCATGTCTATGGTTTCTTTTATGCAGTCAAACCTTCTCATATTTATTTATTTACTTATTAAGATTTTATTTATTTATTTTCAAAAGAGGGGAAGGGAGGGAGAAAGAGAGAGAAACATCAATGTGTGGTTGCCTCTTGTGCTTCCCCTGCTGGGGACCTGGCCTGCATCCCAGGCACGTGCCCTGACTGGGGATCAAACTAGGGACCCTTTGGTTCTCAGGCCAGCACCCCGTCCACTGTGCTACACCAGCCAGGGCATCATATTTAATCTTCCTCTTGTCCTGCTGCCTTCTATTTTCCCAGCACCATTGTCCTTTCCAAAGAACCCTGCCTTCTCATGATGTGCCTGAAGTAGGACAGCTTCAGTTTTGTCGTATTTCCTTCCGCCAGTGCTTCAGACTTAATTTGCACCAGCACTCACTTGCTTGTCTTTCTGGTGGTTCAGGATATCTGTAGATCTCTCCTCCAACACTATATGTCAAATGAGTCCTTTTTTCCCCCATCAGCCTTCTTCGCTGTCCAGCTTTCACAGCTGTCCATAGTAACTGGGAATACAAGGGTGTGGGTGATCTTAGCCCCTTCCTCTAAGGACACACCTTTGCTCTTGGGGACCCTCCCTAATTCTTCCACTGCCGCCCCCTGAGTCTCCGCCGTCTCTTGATTTCCTGGCTGCGGTGTCCATTGAATCGATGACTGAACCAAGGTCAGGGAAATCTTCAACAATTTCGATGTCTCCATTGTCTGTGTTCAAGTTGTGTATTTCTTCTGTAGTCATGATTTTTGTCTTCTTGATGTTCAAATGCTGTCCTGCTTTGGCACTTTCTTCTTTCACTTCCATCATATTTATATTCTGGCAGTAAGATGGTCTCATCTGTGTATCTTAAGTTATTGATATTTCTTCCGCCAATTTTCATTCCTTTTTTACTTTAACTAGTAACAGACTATTATTAGAATCCTATCTGTAGCTGTTGTAATGTTAGGCATTTGATATTTATTATCTGTTCATTTTTTTCAGTAATCCCAAATAGTAGGTTTAATCATATGAACTGAAAGATTGAAGTTCACTACGCATGACGACAGGTACTGACTAGACAGGTCATGATGACCATTCGCAATATATACCATATGGACTCATGAATTTGTATATCTGATCCTAATATCGTGTTACGTCAATTATATCTCAATAAAAAAGATGTAAAAAGTGAGATTAAAATGATTAAGGAACATTATGTCAAACCCCAGTAAGTAGTAGAGTTTAGATGTGCATACAGAATTATTTGACTCCAACAATTGATCTTTTGAATTCACAGGGTTACGTTATATGTATTAGTTTCCTATGAAGTCTAATAACATTTTAATATCTGATGTCATTGTGCATTTACTGTGAGCCAGTTGTGGTGCTAAGTAGTTCATATGTATTACTCTACCGAAGCCTCAGAGCAGTCACCTGCAGAGAGTATAAACACTTCGTTAAAGAGGCTAAGTCACTCCCCCATGGCCACACAGGTAGGAGAGCTTTAAAGCATTGCTCTGGAGTTGTGTGCCACAAGGTGCTAAATCTTGAGCCAATTTTCTAGGATAAATTTCATACACAGAGTTAGACCTATTCATATATGACCCTGCCTGCCGCTGTCAGGGATAAGGGACACGACAACTGCAAATTTATACAGTGCGTGTATTTTTACAAATGTG
Source organism: Mormoops blainvillei (assembly GCA_004026545.1). Taxonomy (NCBI): domain Eukaryota; kingdom Metazoa; phylum Chordata; class Mammalia; order Chiroptera; family Mormoopidae; genus Mormoops; species Mormoops blainvillei. The sequence goes on from PVJD01003354.1 coordinate 79,157, forward strand.
TTCTTTCTGTTTTAGTTTGTGTTAAAAAGGGAGTTAGCTGTATTCAAAATTTTCAATTTATTCAGTGACTCTGGCTAGATCTGGCTTGCTATGTGGTGAAACGCTAGACTTCGCTAGCCAAGTCCTTTGAATACAAAACGTGGGTTCTTCTAACTCAGTCATTTGTTAATTGGCCTTTTCCTACCTGGGGATCTGGCCTGGCATTTATGTCTACATTTAAATAACACTTGCTGACCTGAACCTTTCAGTAGATCCTACTATCCTGTGATCATAAGGATGCATTTCTCCGTTTTAAATCATGAATTTCAGACTACAGGGTATAACTATGAACGGTGTGGCAATAAGGACCGCCTTTGCAGAGCTGCATTTCGTTTCCTTCTTTTATGCAAAAGGCACTAGACAGAGGCATAGAAAACTATTACATTACATTCTAAATCTCTGAGAAATCAAACATGGATTGAACATATTAACTATGGAGTTCTTTGAAAAACAATTTACTTTATAAATAAAATTAAAATTTCAACTGTCGTATGTGCTTCTTCATGCAGAAAATGCTTCGCACTACTTTAGATTTTGCCCAGAAAGTTATTTTTTAAACTTGGCAACTGTTAGTTTAAAATCTTTCAGGTCAAATTGGGCTGGTCTTAAATTATGGATGGGCTTAGCCAGGCATGGTTCATTTATATTGTACTTGCATTTAGTGGAGAGCTGAACAGTGGGAAGCCTATCAAAATGCTTAATCAGATTGTGATCCCACACACTGAAAGGTGCTGGCATTTCTTAAGGCAGTAAAATTTCATGGAGAGCTGCACAGGGCTCAGCTGCACATGGCTGACACCCACTCAGTTCATTCCAGCTCTCTTCATTGCTACGCGGTCCATTTATGGGCAAGCCATCCTTGTGGCTCTTGGAGACTGGCACTCAACCACTGAATCTCACAGCCGGAGGGTCTTTCGCAATCTATTTGTTTCCTTATGGGTTTAAATCCTGGCTCTACCAGTTACCAGATCTCTGACCATGGGCAGGTCATTTAGCCTCTCTAACGTTGTTATGTTTCCAATTAAAGGGGATGGGAATACTTACAGTATTATATAAAGATTCTACACAGTGCTGGATAAGTAGCAAATACTCAATAAATTGGTAGCTATCAATACTGTCTGTAAGCAGAATTCCTATTTACTCTAACCCAGGGAGCTGTGATATTGTTCCGTCATTAAGTATCATTTGAGATGGTGATTCCATTAATCTCTAGGCAGCCCATTTCCATTTTTAACTTATGTTTAAATTTATTTTCTCCTGCCACATTAAAAATTTAAGACAAATTATCGAGGGCAAGTTCCTTTTTGTAGGTAAAATGTTAAGTCATGCCATGTAAACATTTCTCAGGCAGTTTTTAAATACCCATGGAAAAATTCCCTAAGAGTTAGGCCTACAAAGGTCTAAGGAGCTGGAAGAGGACTCTTTGCCTGTGACATGTGGAGCTGGGTATGTTAGAAATAAACACAGTGGACTGAACACTGACTGCACCAGTCTGCGTTCTCAACAGTGTGAATAAAAAATAAACAAGGCACAGTTCTTTTACTAGCTGAGCTGGTTGGAAACACATACGCAATCTCATATTATTTAGCTTGTCACAAATTTATTGTTTTAATGAATACTCATTTCTAGTCTCTCATCCCCCTTCTCCCCACCTTTTTTGGATAGTTCCTTCTATTTCCACCCAGGCATCCAGTCAGTCTCCTACGGCCAAGCCGCACCAGGCCTTGGAGAAACTGTGGATTTTCCCCCACCTCTCCCATCCCTTCCTGCATCTCAGATAGCTTGCAGACAGGGCTGGACCACTTCCATGACACTCAATGACAAATACCTAGGCGGCCTAAAACACTTCATTTAATTTCCAGTGGTAAATTTCTAACACCTCAGGCAGCAACGCAAACAGCCATTTGACACTGACCCTAAGGAGAAGTCTGTTCCTCGGGACGGGCCCCACAGACCTGGTAACACGAAGGCTGCCCGTCCCTAAATTCTGTGAAGGTCTAGATAAAGCTGAGTAAAATGGACAAAGTATTTAGCATCTCCAGCTCCTCTAGCTATAGTTATTTATCTCTCCATAGTAAGACTAAGGAAGAGAAAGACTTGTTATTCTGGCCCTGGAATTGGTATTGGAGGGAGTAGGAATACTGGGTTTTGGAGCCCAGAAGAGTCTTATTAAAATCATTATTCCTTTTTGCGTGTGACCTTGTGATTTTCTGTTCTGTTCTTAGCATGGCACCCTTGAGTAAAGTCCTGGTTGGAGCAATGGGCTTGGAGTTCTCTGTCTGGGCAGTTAGAAGCTTCCCAGCTGGCAGAGCTCTACTCTTTCTACATCCCCATAGAAATCACATGTTCTCAAAACAAAAATGAAAAACCCCACACAACACTTGCACTATTTTATAAAGGCTTAAAGTGGGCAGATAGAAAAGAGGAAGGCAAGGTTTAGAAATAGTCAGTTCAATGGCGTTCAAATTTTTATGTTCACAACCACCCCCCACCCCAAGAATTTTGAAGAACATTTACATGTTTTTAGATTGGAGTAAAAATTTTTTTGTCATAAGTTTAAATAAATAATTTCTGATTGTAAATATTGACATTTAGAAATAAAACCATTCTTTTCATGCATCCAATTAGATTATAAATATAACACATTTGGTAGCCAGCAACACCCTTTAAAATTTACATGAAAACTCTCTAACAATTAGACATTTGCTTTATCCATTTTCTCCTTGAAATTGCAGTTCCATTTTAAGTCCCACACAGAATTTATTCTAATTATTAGTTTAATATTTAGAATAAATTATATTTATTTTTGAAATAATTTATTTTTTGAAAGCCCTTTTATCGATATTGGTCATCCTCTGATGCATTTCTGCAACTGTGTGTGTCTTTAACTTTTCAAAACATTTATCACCATATGTTCTAAGGCTTAAAACTTTTTTCTTGAATGAGTTATTACAATTATTAATACACATTTGATTAAAAATGTAGATAATACATATTAAGCACAAAAAGTAACATTTTATTGCAAATATATCTCATCCAAATGAATGGAGTACCCTGTTGTTGATTTATCCCTTGGCTTGGGGCCCCAGAGGTGTGTACCCCAGAAAAGGCACTACATGAGATGCGAGACTGGTGAGGGAATACACATTTTTCTTACAGAGTATACAAAGAGCTGTTGTGAAAAGTAGGGTGGCAGAGAGGAAGAAAGATAATTTTTCAACCAGATGAGTTTTAGAAAAGAAAACACATAAAGCTGAGGATTCTGTATTTATTTTCCTAAAAGTCTCTGTGCCCACTCACCGTTAGAAGGTGTTTGAAAACCATTGAGGGGCACTCATGCCAGTTTTCAGGACAGTGGCCCATTCTGCGAACACCTTCTCATTTTACAAATGAGGAACTTGGGCCCCAGAGAGATGAAATTGTTTGTTCTAGTTTCAGTGGTGAATGAATGGCATGTCTGGGACTTGAGCCAAAGTCCCTGGGTATGTATTTTGGTGTTCTTTATTCTATGCTACAAGAGAAGCACTGTCACACTGCCACTGGGAGATCACTTATGTCCTTTGTGACATAAACTCACCTGCAGGTCTCAAATCATATTCCATGGATTACCTAATGCACTTGACGGAAACCAGAGGACTGCATCTCCTAGTTCCGTGGGCCTTGTTACGATGTTTCATTCATCATATTATGGAATTAATTTTTCTCTATGTCTGAAACCAAATAGCTGAAAATAATGGTTTCTCCACAAGAGCTAGTATTTCCTGTTTTTTGTTATTTATTTACTTTTTAGAGAAGGAGCACATTTTCATGCCAAAACACTCAAATATACTAGTGCAGATTAAATGGAACTCAACTGGTTTGGGCAAACTATCCTCCTTACAGATTACTGCATCACATTAGCTATTATAAAAACAAACACTAAAACTACAGAACAATTCTGTACAGCTAATTGCTTTATTTAAAGTTACTTATTACATAAAGTTTTGTCCAGACTCTTAAAAGCTATCAGAATTAGTTTTCTAAGGACTATGTTTCTTTTTTCCTGAAATGTCCTCCTTTGGACACACTATCTTCTATTCATTCCAACTAATTCATTCACAACTGCAGTGTGGTATCACTTCTGATATTTAGCTACTAACCAGAGCAAGAGTAATACTATTCTTGCAAACATGGGTCTTGCTTCTCTACAGACAGCATAATTCTGCCCTGTGTTCAAAACTCCCAGAGCAAAATTGGTGAGGAAAATATTCCCTATGGCTCAACCCTTTGTGATGCCTTGTACTGGCCACCAAGTGTCACTCTTGCTCTTTTTGCTATTGAAAAATATTTTTATTGAGAAAAGGACACTTAATCCCAGTCCTGACTCATAGATTCCCGTTCTAATTGCATGTGGTTGAATTTCAACTATCCTTGTTTTTAAACATCACTTTAGCAGCTTAGTGCTGCTACTTTGGGTCTGGCTGTCTGGGTTAATGGCATGAAGAAGTAATAGCAACAGTGTGTAGATATGGTAGGTGTGGGCTTTTGTCCCCGACTCACCTGGCCCGGCTTATTTCTCATCTTGGAGAAATTACTCTGACATTCCTCTGTGCTGGTGACCTTGCAGTCAGTCACTTGTAGATTCCTGTTAATAGGAATAAAATGCTGGTTATTTATAACAATAGGACCATATGATTGGAAAGGAGTAAAAAGTGATTGTGAATTCCAGTTTCTTACCCACAAGAGGTCAGTTACAGAAGCAAAATATAGAACATACTTTTGAGAGATAAATGTATTGTGGTAAGGAAACACACCCTCCCAGAATCTCAGTGAGAAGATCCTATAGTGTACGGCATTTTAGTTCATTCTTTTAAGTTTTAGCCTATAGAGAGGGAAGGAGTCAATCAAATTAGATGTCATTAAAACAGATTTTCAGAGTTGATGTCAATACCGACTTGATATCCATCTGGGCTCCCAGGCAGAAATGTGCTTTTGAAAAAAAGGTGTATTAATTTTTCTAGGATGTATATTCCTAATACAGTGGCTCATAGAAAACAAATACCTGAGCCTCCGACCAAAGGACTAGTCACGTCACAACTTCTTGTATTTATCCTTTGCCCTTCTGAAATTCATAAAGCAGAGTTGGAAGGCTCAGTGTTGGATGCAACCTGATTCGATATGATCCAGGGCTGTGATTAAGAGATTAGACTCTGTGCTTACTGCAACATTCTGATTCCCTAAAAGTTTCTCTTTACTGGGGCAAGATGAGGTGAGTAAATTGAAATGAAGGGCTACGGTAAGATGGGGGAACTATGCTCACTGCCGCCCTCCCCCCAATACCATTCAAGAGGCATTAATTTTTAATATTGCATATACATCTTTTGGGTTGCTGTATTAAAATAAAGATGAGTGTGTTCCTGGCTGGGTAGTTCATTTGGTTAGAGTGCCGTCCCTATATGCCAAGGTGACAGGTTCAATTCCCCTGTCAGGGCACATACAAGAATCAACCAATAAATGCATAAATAGTGGAACAACAAATCTATGTTTTTCTCTCTCCTTCTCTCTTCATAAGTAAATAAAATAAAATAAATAAATAGATAAATAAATAAATAAATAAAATGAAATAAAAATGAGTGTGATCCTTAGCATAAAATGTTGCTGGCTCTGTGGAAGCCACATTGTGTTATAAAAAGAACATGGACTTGAACTCCTATAGTTTTGTATTTTAATTTCTGGTTCTGGCACATATTAACTGTATGACCTAAGGTTTAAGCAATTATCTTAACCACTCTAAGACTTAGTTTGTATAGTATTAAACTCAAGAATAATAGCACTAATTTTCCAGGGTAATAATTTCCAGTGTTATAATTAAAATGTGGATGTTTTCTTTTTGAGAGAGAGAGAGACAGAGAGAAGGAGGATGAATATATAATAGAGAGAGAGAGAGAGAGAGAGAGAGAGAAGGAAGGGGGACGAGTACATAATAAACACTCGGTAAAAATTAAAAACAATTGGATGATGAAATATACTCCTTAGTTCCCCTTTAGAATTTTTCATGGGCCATATCCTCACCAAATAAAAATGAAAATAAAAACAACTTAAACTGCCCTGGTAGGTAACTATGCTCCAGCCTCGCTGAGACGAAAGGAGGTGGCAACCCCAAAATAACAAATGTTACTCGATGTGCTAGTTTTCTACTGACGCTGTAACAAATTACCACAAACTCAGTGGTTTCAAACAACACATTTTATAGTAATTTAAAGATGATTAAAGTTAAGTGACTTCTAGGAGCAGGTGTTCAAAGTGGTTTTCCTGGATAACATTTCTCATAGGTTCAAGGGACATAGCCTTCCTGTTGGGGATGGGTACGGAGCAGGGCACAGGGCAACCTGCAGCTGCAGTAGGATCGTGGCTACTCCGGTTGGCACTGGTAGGGTAGAATTAAGTAGGAAGTGAAATTTCGTCACTGTAGCAACGAGTGATTATAAAGATGGCAGAACCATCAGGCTGTTTTCAGAGGCCCCGGAGAGCACACCTACACAGGGAAAATTAGAGGGCCCGGACATCTGATCACAAACACGCATGGGAATCTCAAGGGTCTCTGTTGAAAGCTTTGGAGAAATCCTGTGTCTTCTAATGTTTCAGGATTGATATGACTATGGACTGATCCCAAGACAGATTATTAGGGTTGTAGAGTTGAAGACCTAATGGAATCTTTTTATTAAAAATTACGTTTTATTGTTTATGCTATTACAGTTGTCCCAGTTTTCCCCCTTTGCTCCCTCCCACCCAGCAATCCCCTTTCCCTCAGGCAATCGCCCCACCAGTGTTCATGTCCATGGGTCATGCATGTAAGTTCTTTGGCTACTGCATTTCCTACACTGTACTTTACATCCCCATGGCTATTCTGTAACTACCTATTTGTACTTCTTAATCCCCTCACCTCTTCACCCATTCCCCCACACTCCCAGCCATCTAGCAATCATCAAAGAATTCTCTGTATCCATGATTCTAACTCTATTTTTCTTGTTTGCTTAGTTTGTTTTTTAGATTTGGTTGTTGATAGATATGCATTTATTGCCATTTTATTGTTCATAGTTTTGATCTTCTTATTCTTAAATAAGTCCCTTTAACATTTCATATAATGGTTTGGTATTGATGAACTCCTTTAGTTTTTTCTTGTCTGGGAAGCTCTTTATCTACCCTTTGATTCTAAATGATAGCTTTACCGGATAGTGTAACCTAGGTTGTAGGTCCTTGTTTTTCATTCCCTTCATTACTTCTTGCTAGTCCCTTAGTCCCTCCTAGCCTGCAAAGTTTCTTTTCAGAAATCAGCTGACAGTCTTATGGGAACTCCTTTGTACGTAACTACTTCTTTTCCCTTGCTGCTTTTAAGATTCCCTCTTTATCTTTAACCCTTGGAATTATAATTATGATGTGTCTTGGTGTATTCCTCTTTGCATCCATCTTGTTAGGGACTCTCTGTGCTTCCTGGATTTGCATGTCTATTTCCTTCATTGAATTAGGGCACTCTTCTTCATTATTTTTTCAAATAGATTTCCAATTTCTTGCTCTTTCTCTTCTCCTCCTGGCACCCCTATGATGCAAATGTTGGACTTGAAGTTGTCCCAGAGACTATCACACTATCCTCCTTTTTTAAAAACTCTTTTTTCTTCTTCTTGTTCTGATTGGTTGTGTTGTGCTTCCTTATGTTCCAAATCATTGATTTGATTCTCAGCTTCATCCACTCTACTGTTGTTTCTCTGTAAATTGTTCTTTATTTTAATTAGTATATCCTTTGTTTCTCACTGGATTTTTTATGCTTTTGAGGTCCTCGCTAATTTCCTTGAGCATCCTTATAACAGTGTTTTGAACTGTTCATCTGATAGATTGCTTATCTCCATTTTGTTTAGCTCTTTTTCTGAAGTTTTGATCTGGTCTTTCATTTGGACCATGTTTCTTTGTCTCTTCATTTTGGCAGCCTCCTTGTGTTTGTTTCTATATATTAAATAGAGGTTCTATGACTCTCTGTCTTGGTAACATGGCTTCATGTAGTATGTGTCCTGTAGGGTCCAGTGGCAAAGCCTCCTTTATCACCCAAGCTGGGTACTCAAGGTACACCCTTTGTGTGGGCTGAGTATACCCTCCTCTTGTAGTTGAGGCTTGATTGCTGTTGGCAGGTCAGTGGGAGGGATTTACTCAGGCCACTCAGCTGCAAGAACTGCCTGTGACCACTGATCACCAATGTCTGCCCTCTGTGGAAGATCAGCTGTGCAGAGGCTGGGTGGCAGTGCTTTGATGTGATCTGTAGATGTCCACTGAGTGTGCAGGCTCTGGGGTTTCCTGGGTGGTGCAGGCCAAGGTCAGTCCCCACTGAGGTAATCTGGGTCACCCTGGGGCCACCCTGCATGAGCTACAAAGCAATCTGCAGATGGCTGCTACTTGTTATGAGCTTGGAGATTCCCAGGTGAGGCCAAGCTGTGAACCTAGGCTAGCTACTGCTAGTAAGCCTGAGGCCACTTAGCAAGCAATATGGGGGCTGGGGGCTCATTGAAGCTGGTTGTTGTTTGTTTGAGAGGATTTAGGAAGTTGTAAATCATGAGCCAAGACCAGCTATTCATACGGTAAAGCCATTGTTAACAGCTTGGGGAGGCTGGTAAGTTGAGTCGGGCACAGCCTCAGGGACTCCAGGGAGGGTCAAAAGTGTTAGCTAGGTTGATGAAGTCTCTGAGATCACCCCTGCCTGCCAGGTCTGTGGGGGGAGTGTTCAGAAAAGGAATAATGGCCTCTTCCTGCTTTTCTGTTTGTGAGAAAGTTGTCCCCCAGCTCTTGCCTTCATGCCAGACACTTCAGTTCCTCCCTGTATGCCACTGGTACCTCTCACGCTGCGACCCCAGGGCTGGCACTGCGAGGAAGTGAGTCTGAATAAGTCCCTGTGCTGGTTCTTTAAAAGGAATTCCTTGGGATTCCAGAAGATTCCTTCATCCGCTTAATCCCCACTGGTTTTTGCATCCAGAAGTTACGGGGACTTATTTTCCTGGCACTGGAACCCTGGGCTGTGGGACCCCCTGTGGGGCTGGGACTCCTCGCTCCCAAGATATCCCTCCCAAATTATTATCCACCGCATATGGGAATGAGACCAGCCCATTTAGCATCTCTACATCTCCGCTTCTCCTATCTGGGTGTATGTGGTTTCTTTAATTCCATAGTTGTCAAACTTCAACTCTATTTCTGATGGTTCTGAGTGATGCATGTTCTACAGTTGAGTTGTAATTTTAATGTGGTTGTACAAGGAGGCCAGCCTATGCCTCCATCTTGACCAGAAGCCTAATGGAGTCTTTAGTAAGGGTGCTGATAGGAATGAAGTGGGACCACAAGAAATAGGATAGAGACATTGGACTGGTTTGGGCAAGACCAAATAGTCTTGAATTTCTCCTCAATTCACTTTACCTGTCGAGGATTTCTGTAAGAGCCTTTCAATGACTGTACTTGTGACGCTAGCCTCCCACACTGATACCAGTTCTCTTCAGCACCCATCCCTACCACCTCTTATTGCCTCCAGGACAGTTACAAGATTTAGAAACCAGTATAGTTAGGAGGATTAAATAGAGGTTCTGCTCAGAGCAGCCTGGAGACCAAAATCATCTAAGACCTCAGCATCTGTATTAACAGCAGCCTGGGAAACTTGTGGGAGTGAGCTCAAAGGGTACTTAAACAAGAGGGATGAGATAAAAGGCTCAAATAGCCAAATACTTTGCTATGGATGTACCACCAAAGAGCCAGGATTTGATGTGCTGGTTTAAGCACTCAGAAGTGGTATTTGTCATCTGCAGAGTTGGCAAATACAAGCCTAAACTCAGTGATGGCCTAGATTTTTAAAAAGTTGGAAAACTGAAACTTCCCTAGAATACCATGAAGGTGTGGGTCTGAAGACTCAGGGAAATGGGAATGTTGGAGTAATCTATTATTTGCAACCTACAAAACCACTCTCTCACTATTCTCCCTGGGAGAGCCTAGAGCTTAATACATGCATCGAGGTTTGACAATAAAAAGAAATCTTAAGTTTTTAAAAATAATATTTCATATCTGTAAAATTTCCTTCTTGAGCTCTCTTGTAATATTTTCAAATACTGTTTGTTAGAACATTTATCACAATAAACTGTGGAAATAGCATTATAGAGCATGGGAGTTATTCAGAATAACAGAACAAGATTTAGAATTAATGGCCATAGTTATGATATAAACCAACTAACTGCCTTATATAAAAATAAAATGTCATTATTTTAATACTGTCCCCCAAATTAGATCCTTGGTAATGTCTTTTGATAAATCGAACTTAACTAAATAATTCCCATTGTAAAAGTCACCTTTATTTAGATTTGGGCACTAAAAATCAAAAGAGTTCCATGAAAGCTCTATTCTTTTTAAAAAAAATAATACTGTTTAACAATCGTATATCAGTTTGCTTTCCCAAAGTATTTTCGTATATTATGCATATGTTATATCACACCTTTATTTTTCAAATGAATATACATATGATTATAATTTAATTAATACTCATGAAGGAAATCCTTATATAACCATTACTCAGGTCAGGAAATAGAACCCCGCCAGCATCCCCGGATTACTGTTTGCACCTAACGGATTACAATTATAGTTCTCTCCCCAAAGTTCACCACTCTTCTAGATTTACTTGCTTTTTTTGGACATTTTGTTACTTATGTATGCAGTTTTAAGTGGTCTAATTTATTTTTCTTGATTTTGAACTTTTTTCCAAAATTTTTATTTAAAAGTGTCAAGCCAAGAGAAAAGTTGCAAGTGTAGTTAATTAAAAGGGACATTTCTGGCATAATTAAGAAATTTAAATATGGACTGAGTATTAAAGAATTTTAAGACATTTTAATTTTTCTTAAGGACAATGATGTTGTTTTGGCTAAGTGGAAAAATGTTTTTAATTTTGGAAATGTATACTAACATGTTTAGGAGTGCATTATGAAAATATTATTAATTTACTTTAAAATATTGAAGTATAAACAAACAAGTCTTCAAAATCTATATGCTGCCCAAACTGCAGTAGGAGAACAGAGGATTTTAGAGTAAGACCTCATCATACTTGGCCAACAACTACTATCTATGTAAAAATGGCTCCTGGCTTGCTATTGGGTCCTCGTAGAGACTGAGTGAATGGCTCTGAGTCAGACGTGAGTGTATGACCTCAACTGCCAATCATGGACAGGCGTTATCTAATTCACTGAACCTTAAAATTGGACATGCACAGAAACACTCTATTATAAAATGGAAGTTAAACATACGGGCCAGGTCTGAGCAGGTCCAAAAGGCAAAAGTAAACTGCGTGACCAGGTGGCTCCGACTCCCCCAGTGTCTGCTCCTTGTGCTTCACTGCCTCGCCCCCAACTGACATCTGTGACTTTGTGACTGGTTCTCTCTGGCCAGTTAAAGGAAGAGGGAAAAGCATGGACCTGATTATAGCATATCTACCCCATATGCCAAGGACAAACAGCTACTCCACTCTACTCCACTCCACTCCATTCCATTCCCTCTGGGTGCACTGGGGAGAGGGTGGGCAGTGGTAAAGGGACATTTTCCCAGTCAGCAGAGTTTCGGGTGGTGCATCTATTGTCTACCTGGCACTAAAGAAAAAATGGCCTAAAGTGCACATCTGCACTGACTCATGGACAGGAGCTTACACTTTCACCTGCTATTCCGGGATTAGAACAAATTGGAAAGTTATTGAGAAAGAGTTCTGGAGAAAAGAGATGTGGATGCCCCTCTCAGAACGGCACAGAGTATGAAGGTATTCATGTCCCAGGTAAATATGTACCAGAGGGCAGCCGCTTCGTAGGAGACCCTCAATAATCAGGTGGACAAAGTAACTCATTCTTCAGATGGCAGCTTCTTTTCCCAGCCCCCTTGGAACCTGCTTAATGGGTCCATGCACAACATGGCCATAGCAGCTGGCTGCCCTGGCCACTGCTGTGCTGAATGACCAGCCTTCTAGAACCAGAGGCTGATGCCAAGCCCCCGTGTGATAACATTTACCCAGAGTCTAGCTGGTTACCTAGTGACAGGTAAATTCTATTTTATCACTCCCATCACGTAGAGTACATCACTATGTCGTTATAGGGAGAAAACACATTTCACAAGGGATGCGTCTTCTCTGCCTGTCAGATTTCTGATAGTACTGCCATTTGTGGACTAACAGAATGCCTGCTTTGTTCGTGGCCAAGGTATCTTATGCAATACCACTTCTGACTGGGGAATACATTTCACGGCAAAGGAAGTGAGGGAACGGCCTCATCCACATGAAATTCACTGGTCTACCCTTCCTGTCACCCTGTGGTAGCTGGCTTAACAGAGTCGTGGATCACTTAATAAAGACTCAGAGTCTCCTGGAGGATTGGAGTACTGTCCCGTAGGATGACATTCTTACCTTAAACTTATAGGCAGTATATGGTGCTTTCTCTGAAGTCAGAATGCATCAAGGCAAGTGACAAAGTTGCAGTAGCCCCTCTCACTATTATCCCTAATCGCACACTTGATTTTTTTGTTTTGCTTCAAATCCTCATGAATGGTTAGTTAGAGATCCTAGTGCCCTAGAAAGGAAGCTTCCAGAAGGAAACATAGTCACGGTTTTGATGAAGTAAAAAATAGGACCACCCTCATAGCCATTTGAGGATTTCCATGCTAATGAACCAACAGAGAATTGGGTCACTGTATGGGCTGGAGTAACTGATCCAAGTTAATTTCCAAAAAGAATTGTGTTTCTGGTTCAGAACAGGAGCAAAGAAGACTGTGTTTGGAACCCAAGAGATTTCAGTTGGAAGCATGGCCAAATAACAACACTTTGTGCTAATGTGGGAGCTGAAGGAAATGTGTGCCCCTAAATTAGGGACATAAGTTTTTCACTCTTTTGAAGAATAAGAGGGGACTAAGATGGGGAAAGGGACGGACCCTGCCGTCTGCCTGCCATATCCCATTGCAGAGCTCTCGTCACCCTTCTTCACCCTTGTCTAGGCCACGGGAAGCGGACCTGTATGGATTATGTAAACAAACCATCTTAACCTCTGGCTTCCAACTGAGTTTGGCCAGCGGGGAGCCCCAGTCAGAGAATGGAGTAAGAGAGGAAAATACATTTATAATATTTATTCTCCTAGTCCTATCACTGTAAGAGGGAGCCTCTGGCTAGCTGGCTCCCTTTGCTTCTTTCAACAGTCTTTCTGTGCGACTGACTCCCACTGAGCACTAGTACGCTCTTCCTTCGCTAGAGATATAGGTTAAGTAACCGTGTCACTCTTACAAACCCTGTGATCCTGCCTATCTTTCATGTTTTCTCTATGTGCAGCTTTTGCCTTTGAAACTGGTCTTTTTATGAATCCTCCTCGAATTATTGCAATTTGGTGCCATCAATTTCTTGCTGGTACCCTGATAGATCCTATGGGTGTTATCTTAGCATGTTCATATGCTAATGGAAATGATGTAATGGAGAGGGAAAACTTGGTGTTGCAAAAATATACTTGCAAGAGAGAATGTGTTTAATAGATGACAGAGCACGGTAATGGTGGCAGGCTTGGTCTTAGTAAGGAGCTGGGAAAATCTATCCATTTTAGTAGGAGGGAAGGTAGGGAACATGAACAGAAGTGTAGATGTGTTGATAAATTTGTTGTTAGGGTATAGAAGCCGTTATTTGGTTGCTTTTATTTTTTTCAGCAAATTAATAAATGTAAGTTCATTAGCAAATGAACAGTTTTAAAGAGTACATAAAAAGTACTAACCATAAAGAAAGAAATGATAACTTGAATATAGTTAAAATTAAGAAAGTCTAGTCATCAAAAGACACCAATAAAAGAGTGAGGAGAAAACACAAATCTATCTGTCTATCTATCTATCTATCTATCTATCTATCATCTATTTATCTATCTCTGTAAACACAAAAGTGCACAGATTCAAGATGTATGAAATAAATAAAAAAAGACTAGCCCTGACTGGTGTGGCTCAGTGGATTGAGTGCCGGCCTGTGAACAAAAGGGTTGCTGATTCGATTCCCAGTTAGGGCACATGACTGGGTTGCAGGCCAGATCCCCAGTAGGGAGCGCATGAGAGGCAACCACACACTGGTGTTTCACTCCCTCTCTTTCTCCCTCCCTTCCGCTCTCTAAAAACAAACAAACAAAAAAATTAAAAAAGAAAAAGACAAATAGTCGAATTAAAAAATGGACAGAATACTCAAACTGGTACTTGACATAAAATGATATCTAAATGGCTAACCCCATATAGAAAAGTGCTCAATATCATTATTCATCAGAGAAATGCCTATTTAAATCCCAGTGAAATACTACTACACTCAAATAGTAATGGCTAAAATGTAAAAAACTGACAATAACAAGTGTCGATAGAGATTTGGACTTAATGAAGTTAATTAGCTTAGTGTTATAGAGGGTAGAGGCAAGGGAATTGAGCCTAAGGACTGAAAAGTGATTACACCATGGGCTCGAAGCTAGTGAAGTGGAAAGTGAGCACAGGAGGGGGGAGACACACAGTGAAACGATCAGTCACAGGACCTCACGCACCTAAAGAAGTTTGGGGTTTTAACTCACTGTTTGTACTTAGTATTAAGAACTTTCCATCTCTCCTCATCTTGTCTCCATGAATCACGCCTCAGGGAGACAGGGACATTAAATCCAATGTTTTCAGGGTGTATGGGAGGAGGCATCCACAAAATACTTCTTGCCCTTGAGGATACTTTTGTTCCTGTTGAGGAGATAGATTCATGCCTTTGCAATGTCAGCTAGTCGGTGTAAACACAACGTTAATCTTTTTGTATGATCTTATGTTTATGTAAGTTAAAGGTATTCATTCCACAGGAAAGCAGCTGTGTAGTAACTTCATTTCATGGTGAAAGTATGACGAGCTAATGGGAGGTTACTTTTGGAATGGTCAAACTGTCTTCAGGGCTCATTTCAATAAACATAAACATTCACCTGGCATTAAAAGTAAATGAATAATTTATATAATAAGAAAGAACTACTTTAATTATTGTGCTGAAGAGATTCTCAGGGTTGTTAGACAAGCTG
Organism: Mormoops blainvillei; assembly: GCA_004026545.1. Lineage (NCBI taxonomy): Eukaryota > Metazoa > Chordata > Mammalia > Chiroptera > Mormoopidae > Mormoops > Mormoops blainvillei. The sequence continues at coordinate 94,267 of PVJD01003354.1, forward strand.
CCAGGCTAACATATTGGCTTTTAAATTATTTCACTCATTCAGCCAGGAAAATGGTTTTATGTGTTTTTTTCCCCTTCCTCGATACAATAAAGAATGAAAGATAGCCAGCTTGGTTCATGAATACATAATGAACGGTAACTAGGAGAGATGAGTCTAGTAGCACCTCAAAGAGTAAATCAACTATAAACTATACCCTCGTTAATTTTCTGCTCAGTAAGATGCCATTGTTGTAAATTGGAGGCAACATGTAAAAGACGCTCGCTCTTTGGGAAAACTTCAACCCTGGCGACTTGCAGGGCAGGTACAAATGTTGTTCTCATCAAGTATCACCTGTGAAGGCCAGGCACTCTGGCTGCAGTGCTTTGCTTGTTTTTTCCCCCAGAATTATGTTGTTCTCTGCCTCCAAAACACCGTGTTTTTGTTACTTTCACACTGCATCTGAAATCCATTTTCTGTAAGGACTGCTTAAATCGAGAGATTCCATACCACTTCCTTCTTCCCAATTCATATCGCATTGTTTATGATTCTTTTTAATCTATTATGACTGAGAATCAATCTATTATATGCTTGTTTTATTTCTAGGTTTCAATTTTATACCATTTGTTTCCCCAGCTACACTGTAAAATCTTTGAGAGTCGGGGCATTGTCTGGATACTCCCCTTGTTTTGCGTTCACAGTGTTTTGCACTCCATGTCCTTGTTTAATAGTTAGGTGAGTGGAAATATGGATGATGGGTGGATGGATGGCTGAATGAATGAATTTGATTATAACTGTGTGTCTGGTTTGATGAATGGGTGGGATAAAGGAGGATGATAAAATATTAATATATTAGGCTATGTTCTTTTTTTGTGTTTGTTATTACTTTTATGTATAGAGATAAACCAGCCAATTTTTTTTAGTGAATTAAGTATTTTGAATCCGAGTAATAAAAGCCATAAACTAGGAAAGGCAATATTCACCAAACACCATGTAATATAAAAAAACAGAGACATTTATTCAAGAAGATAAAAGATACAAGAAACATGGTACGTAGGACAATGATGCCTCGGTCCCTTCAAAGTAGGAACCTTGGGACCTGACACAGTTCTCCAAATCGCCATCAGCTTCCCTGTCATATTTTCCCAAATCTCATCAATGGTCTGAAACCTGTTCCCTTTCAAAGGTGATTTTAGTTTTGGGAAAATCCAGAAGTCATAGAGTACCAAATCTGGGCTGTAGAGGCACTGAGTCACCTGGATGATTTGATGTTTCACCAAAAAACTGCACGAGGTGTGATGCATGAGTGGGCACATTACGCGTGATGAAGCTGCCAACCACTGGTTACCTGTAGTTGCAGCCTTCTGAATCATCTGAATAATTTCCATGGAGAAACATTCAAGCTTAACACAAGATTTGATGCATATCCGTTGCTCTACTTGCTCAGTCATTTTGAATGCAATTGCCACACAGTACGCATGCTCACTCAACAGCATCTATTGCCCCCACTGACTAGTACAGTGAAGTCATCATTGTTCACACATGTGCACAGTAGTCCACACGCCTTGGCTGCCACTTTACATACACGTCGTGCAAACCATTCTGGTTACATTAACAATAGCATAGCTGGACTTTTTCTGGATATACCTCATATATATATATAGCTATGTATCTATATCTATGTCTATATATCTAATCTATATCTATATCTATCCAAATAGTTTGATCTTCGGTATTTCCAAATGCCTTGATCTTTTGGCTTTGCCATCAAAATGATCAGATCAGTGAAACTCTCATAGCATAGAAAGGCAATCCCACACAAAACAGGAGTTTTTAGAAGCCTCACATTATTCCACACACTTTAGGAAAAATAAGACCAGTAGCAGCGATAATACTTTATAAAATGCTGTTTTTATTGTAAAAGAAATATAGGCTCATGAAATAAGTTTTAGACAATATAAGATTTGAAAACAAGTAGTCATGACATATAACTCCAACACTAAAACATAATTATTGTAAATATTTGACAGAATTTGCTCTTTCTCTCTTTCCGTGTGTGTCTGTTTATACACACTCACATGCCTACATGTGTGTGCACTATTTTGAAGTATAGGTTGGGTGTAAGGGCTTAACCATCTGTCATCCTGAATCAGAACAAGAGATGAGAAATGAGGCAGAGACTTGCCTCTCTTTGAGCTCTGCAGCAAAGGCTGTTTTCAGATCTGCTCTTTCCGCAGTCATCTATTATCATCTGTCTGCTGTTTTTCCCCCAGGGAGCCTTAAAATTTGTGAATTGTACCTCAAAATTATTGGGAAGGTAAACTTTTTGCTCTAGTGCTGATTTTCACTTCTTCCCAGAGATAAGAAATATGCAGCCCTTTCCAAGATCTCTTTCTTAAATGCTCAGCAGAAAGTCAGGAGTGGGGAGGTTTCAGGTTCTGGCACCCGGGCTGCCATCTTCCCAGAAAACTTGCTTGGATCTTGATAGAATATTTTCTCTGTTTACTATAGGCCAGGCTAGAAAAATAAATCAGTAAGATTTATTAAAATGTTTTAACCCGACTGCTCCAATTTAAGGTAAAACACTAAACCTGCTCTAGACCCTGATATGATTTCTTCTTGAAACTCTCTTTTCAGATGTGATTCAACTGGAGGCAAAGATAACAGTGTTGACAATGCCAATGACAGAGGGACCTTAGGCAGAGAAATCCTGCTGCTCTCACTGAGAGAACCTACCTCAGTGAGGTCTTTGCAGTGGCCTCCTGATTCTTCTGACCTCAGTGGGACTTGGGGGAGGCCTCAACAGGCAAAATTGCTGCCTTTTTCTATGGTTTGGAGAGAACTGCTGTGTGTAAGACACAGAGAATGGAGACAGGCCTCCCTGTACCTCAACAGATAGGTAAGAAGTTTCTGTTTTACATGCCCGGCCCACAAATGTGGAAAATGCTATGCCTGCAGGCCTACCACTGGCACAGTGGAGAGATCCTAGTAACCTGACCTACACGAGGGTGGAAGGAACACAGGACCGTGAGCAGCTGAGTAAAATTTATAACCCATTCCAGGTACTCTCTGACTTGGAAGAGCAGGACCTAGTTGATCAGGACAGGTGTCTCCAAATTAACTAGAACTAATAAAAGGGAATTTAAGTAAAAGCCTGTGGGAACTCTCAAGGAAATAAAAGTAGAGCATTAAAAGTACTTAGGGAACAAGATACAATCTTCTCTGCATTTGAAAATTGGAGAGATGAACTTAAGAAGGGGATGATTTCTCCTGAGCACAGAATTTAAAAGAAATACCTCACAATAGGGAGCTAAAACACAGAGAAGTAGTTATGGAGAAAGTGGTAAGAGGTTTAGAGGATAACTCTAGGAAAGTCATTCTGGTTATTCTAAATTCTAAGGATCAAGAAAAATTCCTAATAGATTCTAGCAGGGGGAAAAATGTTATACATATATATGTCAAATAGCTTAGAATGTCTTACCAGTATCACTAGAAACTAGAAGAAAATGGAATGAATTATGTAGATCATTGAGAGTGAAAAACTGTGATCCAAGAACTCAGTTTTCAGGCAATATATCATTTATCATTCATCCATGAGGACAGTACGGTAGGTAAGTTTGTAAAGATTAAACAATAAGACAATAATGTAGATGCTAAAATGAAGGGATTTTGCAGATATAATTAAAGATCCAAGTTAGCTGACCTTAAGATATGGAGATTATCCACATGGGTCCCATCCAATCAACTGAGTCCTTTAGAAGCAGAGTTTTCTCTGATTGGTAACAGAAGATGAAGCTGGGGATTTTTTTACCACTGCTGGCTTTAAAAAATGGGGAGGTCTGCATGCCAAGGAATGTGGGCAGCCTTTGGGAGCCGTGAACGGCCCCCGACAGGCAACAAGCAAATGAGGACCCCATTCTGCCCACAAGGAACTGAATTTGACCACCACTCTGAGTGAGTTCAGGAGTGGATTCTTATCAAGAATTTCCAGATAAGAACCCATTTAGGCCAACACCTTGATTTCAGTCTTGTGAAACCTTAGGCAGAAATTCCAGCCTGAATTTCTGACCTATACAATTTTGAGATAATACTGGATGTTGTTTTAATTTTTAAAGGGTTCCTCCCAAGTGTTTTGAGAAATAATTGGCACACATCACTGTATTTTAAGTTAGACATACAACATGATGGTTTGATTTAAATATACTGTGAAATTATTACCACAGCAGGTTCGGCTAATACTCATCATCTCAAATAGATACAATGAAAAGAGAGAAGAAAAATAATTCTCCTTGTGATGAAAACTGTTAAGATTAACTCTGTTAACAACTTCTCTGTACAGCAGTGTGAACTATACTCATCACATTGTATATTACATTTCTAGTACTTACTTATCTGACAGCTGGAAGTTTGGCCCTTTTGACCACATTCCTCCAAATTCTCACTCTTCTGCCCTCTACCTTGGCAGTCACAAGACTGATCTCTGTTTCTGAGTTTGGTTTTGTTTTTTTAGATTTTATATTATAAATGACATACAGTATTTGCTTTATCCTGTCTGACTTATTTCATATAACATAATGCCCACTAGGTGCATCCATGTTTTTGTAAATGGTAGGATTTGCTCATTTTTAATAGCTAAATAATATTACATCTGTATATATACCATAACTCCTTATCCATTCATCCATTGATGGATATTTAGTTTTTTTCCATGCCTTATTCTAAATAATGCTGCCATGACCATGAAAGTGCAGATCTTTTTTTGAGTTAGTATTTTTGTTTCCCTTGGATATATTCCCAGAAATAGAATTGCCGGATCACACGGTAGTTCTATTTTTAATTTTTTAAGGATCCTTCATACTGTTTACTTTATTTTTAAATGTTTTTAAAAATTTATTTTTCAATTCCAGTTCACATACAATATTATATTAGTCTCAGGTGTATAACACAGTGATTAGGCGTTATGTACAATACCTCATGATATGATCATCCCAGTAAGTCTAGTACCCATCTAACTCCCTACATAGTTATTACAAAATTTTGACAGATACACTCCCTATGCTGTACTTTACATCCCTGTGACTATTTTTATAACTGGTAATTTGTAGTTCTTAATCCCCTTCATCTTTTCCACCTATGTTCCCAACCATGCTTGCTTCTGGTGACCATCGATTCGTACTCTGAATCTATGTGTTTATTTTGTTTAATTCTTTTTTTTTCATTTTATAGATTCCACATGTAAGTTGAAATCATATGATATTTCTCTTTCTGTCTGATATAATATTCTCTAGGTCCATACATGTTGTTGCAAATAGCAAGAATTTTTTTATGGCTGAGTAATATTTCATTGCATATGTAAATCACATCTTCTTTATTCATTCATCCATTAATGGACACCTGGGTTGCTTCCCTACCTTAGCTATTGTAAATAATGCTGCGGTGAGCATAGAGGTGCATATATCTTTACAAATTAATGTTTTTAATTTCTTCAGATAAATACCCAGCAATGGAATTACTATGCCATATGACAGTTCTATTTTTAAATTTTTGAGGAGCAACCATAATCATAATTCTTTCCATAGTGGCTGCACCAATTTATAATCCCACCTGCAGTGCCCAAGAGTTCCCCTTTTGCCACATCCTCATATTGTTTGTTGATTTTTTTGGTGATAGCTTTCTGACAGGTGTGAGGTGATATCCCATTGTTTTAATTTGCATTTCCCTGATGATTAATGACCTTGAGCATCTTTTCATTTGCTTATTGACCATTTGTATGTCCTCTTTGGAAAAGTGTCTATTCAGGTTCTCTGCCCATTTTTTAATGCGATTATTTGGTTTTTGGTGTTAAGTTGTATGATTTCTTTATATATTTTTGATATTAACCCCTTATCAGATATGTGATTTGTAAATATTTTCTCCCATTAATTAGGTTGTCTTTTTGTTTTGTTGATGGTTTTCTTTGCTGTGCAAAAATTTTTGGTTTGATGTAGTCCTATCATCCAAAAAAAAAAAAAAAATCCAAAAAATATCCCTAAGAGCAATGTCAAAGATTTTACTGCCTATATTTTCTTCTAAGATTTTTATGGTTTCAGGTCTTACATTTAAGTCTTTAATACATTTTGAGTTTATTCTTATATATGGTGTAAGAAGGTGGTATAGCTTTATTTATTTATTTTTGCAGATATCTGTCCAATTTTTCCATCACCATTTATTGAAGGGACTGTTTTTATCCCATTGTATATTCTTGACTCCTTCATCATATTTTAATTGAACATGTAGGTGTGAGTTTACATCCTGGTTCTCTATTCTGTTCTATTGTTCTATATGTCAGCTTTTATGCCAGTACTGTGCTGTTTTCATTACTATAGCCTTATAGTATAGTTTGATATAATGTAGCATAATACCTCTAAATTTATTTCTCTTCTGAATATTGTGTGGGCTATTTGGGAGTCTTTTGTGGTTCTATATAAATTTTAGGATTATTTTCTCTAGTTTTGTGAAAAGTGTCATTGGTGTTCTGATAGAGATTGCATGGAATCTATAGATTTCCTTGGGTACTACGGGTATTTCAACGATGTTAAAGATTTTGGGAATGTCTGCAGAGTGAGCCAAGGTGGGCTGCTTATGTGGAGGAGCTGCTGGAAGAGAACTGGGCCAAGAGGGCAAGCTGGGTGAGGCAGGGTCTTACGAACAGTGTTAGCTAGGTTAATGGAGAGCTCAGATCTGGTGCCCACCTGCACAAGCTGTCTGGGTTAGAGGAGTGCTTCACAAAGAAACAGTGCCACCACCAGTTATTTTGCCTCTGGACAAAATTGCCGTGACTTCTGCCCCTCCAGTCCTTGCCTGGAAATGAGTCGATTTAGTGGGTCCCCATATGTCTCTGTTACTTTTTGAGCTGCCGCCCCTGCCCTGGAGCTTAGAGCAAGTGAGTCTGTGTCAGAGTGAGTCTGTGCGCGATCACTGGCAGAGAATCTTAGTCTCTAGCATCCCTTTGTCTTTCTCAGATGCAGTCCCTGCTGAATGAGCCAAATGTAATGGGTACTCCTCTCTCCAGCACTGATGTCTCAGGTTGGGGGATGCTCAGTGAGGAGTGAAATCCCTTATTCCCCAGGGAGGACTTTTGCCATGAAGCTATCCCTCTCAATTCTTAATCACCACACCATGGGTGTGGCACCTGCCTGTTCCACGCCTCCATCCCTTCCACCAGTGTCAGCATGGCTTCTTCTTGATATTCTTAGTTATAGGACTTCTATTCAGCTCGTACTCAGGTTGTTCTCAATGGTGATTGCTTTATAATTGAATTGTAATTTTGATGTGATCAAGGGAGGAGGTAAGAAATGAGTTTACCTACCCTGTCACCTTGACTGGCACTCCCTTTATATTGCTGTCCATAGTGGTTACACCAATGTGTAACCCCACAAACAACTTTTGTCAGCACCCATGCCAGCACTTGTTATCTCTTGTGTTTTTGATGGTGGTCCTTTTAACAGCTGTGAGGTGATATCTCATTGTGTTTTTCCAAATCGTATGGTTTGTGTTCATTTGTTATACTGAATAGAAAATTAATAAAAAGATATTTTAAAATATACACACTTTCAGAGAGCAAAATACCCCAGTGTCCTATCCTGAAAGAAACACTGTATGTTTATTGAATTAAAACAGAAATCTCAAAGTAAAAAAGAAAAATATGAAGAACAAACAGGAATAAGCAATGAGGCTTTCACTGTAAGTGGTTACATGGACATGAAAATAACTGAAATTTCTAACATGAAGTTTGATGTAAATGTTAATGAGTTAGGCTGGTACTTAAAGTTCTGAATTATCTCATCAAAACCCAGAATGTGAAAGGGATTAGTGGTAAAATATAAGCATCTCTTCCTAAATGTTTTATGGTCAGTGAGGATAGGGATTAGAGAGCGGAGGGAAAAGTCAAGCTAGGCTTCTATTGAGGAGAGAAGGTAGAATGAGAAGACAGTTCACTCATCCAGTAAAAGTAAGGAAAGGAGAAAAGAAGAAACCACTAAGTTTATTAGACGGTAAGAGTACACTCGCTGGTGTGGCTCAGTGGATTGAGTGTAAGCCTACAAACCAAAGGGTCTCTGTTCTGATTCCCAATCAGGGCACATGCCTGGGTTGTGGGCCAGGTCCCCAGTAGGGGGCGTACCAGTGCAACCACACAGTGATGTTTCTCTCACTCTCTTTCTCCCCTCCCTTCCCCTGTCTAAAAATAAATAAATAAAACCTTTTTTAAAAAATGGTAAGAGTAAAATAAGATGAAGAAAATAAAGCCATGTATTTTAGTTGCTGCAATAAATGGGAAGTATTGAATTCCCCTATCAAAAGACAGAGACTGTCAAAATGGGCTACAAATCCATTAAGTTATTTGTAAAAAGTACATTTAAAACAAAATAATAAATGTCAAAAATAAAATATTAAGCAAAGATATATAAGGTGAATACAAACTAAAAGAAAATAAAAACATATCTGATTGATGATAAAGGGACCTTTACAACCAAAAGCATTTAATGAGACAAAGAGGGATATTATATGTTATGATTCACCAAGAAGATAAAATAATGACAAACTTTAATCACCAAATAAGAACTTCTAAGTATATAAAGCAAAAATTCCTCAAAATACAAAGAAGTCAAAATGAAAACAAAATGATACCTTTTAACATATGTCCCTCAGAATTTAATGAGTCAAGGAGGCAGAGGATTTGAATAATACAACCAACGTAAATATATATCTATGTAAAACTTTGTACTGCATAATAAAATATACTTTGCTTTTTCATGCTCATAGAACTGTTATTTTTTAAACCCAGTCATGTACATGGACAAATAAAGTTAATAAATTCTAAAAATGTAGAAATTAGGTTATATTTCCTAATCATAATCCAGTAAAGCCAACTTTGTGAAAAGAATTCTCTACCAGAAAACAGCTGTATCAAAGAGAAAATCAAAATTGTAAACAAACATTATCTATAATTTTTCAAAATTGAGAAAAAAACTTCCAAACAAGACTAACAGAACATAATTAATGATACACATAGAGGAAATTTTATGTCCTTAAAATTTATATTAATTAAAAAGGAGAGACTAAAAATACACTAATAAATTATCTAATGATTAAACATCTTGCAGTTTCTGGGATAGCACATCATAATAAATATTTTTATGTTGCTTCTTTGGTTTACTAATATTTTGTTTAGAATATTTGGACATATTTTATCATTATCAATAGTCAATCATTTTAATTTTTATAATATCTGTCACATTTTGATATCAGATTTATATTTGTCTTATACAATGAACTGGGTTATAGTCTTTCTTTTTTTTCCTTTGGAAGAGTTTATTTAAGCTTGTTATTAATGTTATTATCACTATTATAACTATTTCCATTAAGCACAATGTTAGAAGCACTTGACTAAAAAATTATCTAGGTTTGATTCTGTTCTTGTGGGAAAGAATATTAACTGGGTGAAAGAAGTGAGATAAAAAGGAGCACATACTTTGTGATTTTATTCTATGAAAATCCTAAGGTAGACACACCTAATCCATAGTGATAGAAAGGGGATCAGTTGCCAGGAGTAGAGAATGGGAAGAGATGTGAAGGAAATCCTTTGGGGAAGCTGAAAATGTTCCATATTTTGATTGGCTACTTGTAGTTAACAAAACTCATCTGACCGTATTCTTTAAAAATATAAATTTTCTTATTTGTAAATAAAGCTGATTTTAAAAAATATGGTCATTTGTCTCTTAAAGGCATGCTAAAGCTTACCTTTTATTCTTCAAAGTCAAGAAGTTGTGCTTTAACTCTGCAGGATCCTGCATATTTTGTATTTGCTCTACTTTGTTCCATTTTTACTTGAAAACCAGCCAGTTATTTTATAACCTCAACTCTTTTTAATTTTACTTTGTCAACTGCAGCCTGAATTAGTCTTCTAAGGCTGCCATAACAACATACCACAGAGTGGGTGACTTAAATAACCAAGTTATTTTCTCACAGTTCTGGAGGTTGGAAGACCAAGATAAGGTGTTAGTAATGGGAGATTTCTCCCGAGGAAAGAAGGCTTCTTTCCTCGGCTTGCAGAGGATAGTTTCTTTGTTTTATCCTCACATGGCCTTTTGTTCTGCTCATTGGTCCTTACTCTCTCTCTCTCTCTCTCTCTCTCTCTCTCTCTCTCTACCTCCCCCCATCTCTTTTATAAGGATACCAGTCATACTGGATTAGAACCTCATCCTTATGACCTTAATTAACCTTAGTTGGCTCCTTAAGGGCCCTAAATCCAAATATAGTCACACTGGGTGTGTTAAGGCTTCAACACAGAAATTTGGGGGGACATATTTCAATCCATAACATTCTACTCTCTGGCTCCCCAAAATTCATGTCATTCTCACATGCAAGAACATTCACCTCATTTCAATAGCCCTCAAATTCTTAACTCATACCAGCATCAGTTCTAAGTTCAGAGCTGCATCTAAATATCATCTAACTCAGGTACAGGAGAGACTTGAGGTATGGTTCATCCTGAGACAAAATTCCTCTCCAGATATGAATCTCTGAAACCAGGTCAGTTATGTACCCTCAAAATATAATGGCGCACAGGCACACACAACACAGACATTCTCATTCCGAAAGGGGAGCAATTGGAAAGACAGAATGGGTGACAAATCCTAAGGAAGTCTAAAACCTAGTAGAGCAAATCCCTTTATATCTTTTTTTTTCCCTATTAGATCTTAAAGCTCAAAAATAATCCTTTTGGGTTCTATCCTTTCTGTTCTCCAAGCCCACAGAGGCATTATTGGCATTATTCTAGGTGCTGGCGCCGCCTTCCTCCTAGGCTCTGAGTTGACCGCCTTGTCCCTGAGGCAATGGGTGGTAGCATCCTGGCCCAGTAAAAATGAGGAGGAGACAGCCTTGCCCTTTGAAACCAAGGAGGAGATAGCCCTGCTGCCCTGCTGTGGTGGCAGTGGCAGTCCTGCTGATTTTTAAATTACCCTTAGGATCATTCTTCTCATTTCCTGAACAGTAATGCATGTTGGCAGCCAGACAGCTCTATTGTCCCATCCTATAGAATCCCGGAATTCTAATAGCCTTCATTTCATCCTGTCTTTGCCCCCTTTAGTCCAAATAGTAGTGTCCCTACTGGTAATAATTCCTTCAATGTATCTCTCTCTCCTTTCACATTTTACTATAAGCAATGAGGAGAAACCAGGCTGCATCTTTAACACTTTGCTTAGAAATCTCAGCTAAATATCAATGTTCATCACTTCTCACAAAACATAGAACACAATTTGGCCAAGTTCCTTGCTACTTAGTTGGCACTGTGTCTGTCTTCAAAGGTCCACTATTCTTTCAAGCCTGTTGCTTCAGGATGGTAGGAAACATGATAATACCAGTGAATTCTGTGAGCATTGGTCTGTTGGCCTTGCTTCATTTGCTGGGAGGTCAGTTCCTTGATCAGAAGCAGTGCTGTGCTAGAAAATACCATGACAGAGGATAAGGCAAAGGCATTCTGTAAGTCTTACAGATGGTAGTTTTGGAAGGAGCATTACATGAAAGGAAGACAAATCTATATCCAGAGTAAGTGTCTCTTCCAGTAAGAACAAAATGTCACCCAGTCCATGACAGAAGCGGTTCAATGTAATCAGCCTGCCACTAGACAGTTGGCTGATCATCCCGGGCAATGCCGCCATGTTGGGGACTCAGAGTTGTTCTCGATGCTGAAGGATTGAACACCACCTACGGACATTGCCTGACCAGCCTTGGCGGGTGGAAATCGCCGTTGCTGAGCCCGTGCGTCACCTCTATCCCTGCCACCATGGCTGCTGGGTACATGAGCCCATTGGATAATGACAGGGGTGGCTGGGAAAAGAGGCTTATTGGTATCCACAGAACAGGTAATCCTAACTACTTATTATTAAAGTCCTCCCCTGTTGAAGTCACCCTTTGGTGACATTCACATTGGATACAAATATCTTTACATTTTTTTGCCCTTTCAGAGAGATCTCTTTACATAACGCTTTGCAGACTTCCTTGTCATCAATTTTTCATTGCTGCTTGTTCATTGGTGCATCATCTGCCCCTAAGTTTCCGTAGGCAACAATGTTGTCAAATATTTTCCCATGTGTAACAGGGATACCACTCTTAGATACTCCCACTATCAGTTTCCTCATCACCCAAAGAATGACTACTTAAGCCAATACCATATATTTTAAGATTTTGTTATGCCATCATCCCACTCCTCATACCAAACTACAAATTAACTAGATTTGTAAATAAAACATCTCAGTGGTTTAAAGCAGCAAATAGTTAATGTCCGATGAGTCTGCAGGAGAGCTCTGCTCATCATTGTTGCTCAGGGACTCAGGCTGAGGGAGACCTTGCACATGGCTTCCGGGTGAGAAAGAGTGAAAAAGCTTTACATTGACAAGGTGGTAAAGTATGGTCCCTTTGTGTACTCAGAATTAGAGGCAATCTGGCTATTGGTGCACTTAATATTATCTACCTTAAGAGCATAAGGTTAGACATTAAAATTCATCACTTCCTCCCAGTCACTTAAGAACTATGCAGCTCTAAAACCAGAGTACCAACAAGAGCAATTATAATCCTAATACAAATTCTTGTGCAGTTAAAAGGCATAAACTCTATAATAAATATAGGCCTTTATTTGAGAAAATTAAAAGGTAAGCTTGGCCTGCAGGAAAGTTATAGCCGATGAATTATGAAACTCAGAGCAACATGTACAGAGTTCCAGGAGAATCAAGAATTAAGCCATCGAAGAGAGGACACTGGCTAAATGCAACCAAACAAGAATGTGATCGGATGGGTGTCGTGCATGGATTTATACTCCTCTACGGCTTTCTGTGTTTTGCTGTATTAGTGTAGTTTGTTTTCAACTGCTATTATTTGTATAAAACATTAATATGCTGGAGAGAAAAAAATCATGTATCAACAAACAGTACACAATTATCCTCTATTTAACAATGACATATGAGCTTATTATAAACATAGTTGCAGAAATATGCGTTGTAGCAGAAAGGCTGTAGTGAGTAGGAGAATGGTATCATGCCATAGGCTTTACAGCTGCCAGCGTCATTCTAATCTGAGTGAATCAGGGAAGGCTTTCTGGAGGAAATGGTTAAAGTTAACACCTGAAGAATTTTTCAAGGTCCAGTTGTTGCTAAGGATAAGAAGAAAGCATTTCAGACAGAGGGAAAACTTGGGGAGAAATTCTTAGAGGTATAAAACAAACAAATCTGGGATTTTTGCAAGGAGCTAAAGAAGTTCAGTATTTTTGGAGGTAAGAGAGCAGTTGGCATGAGATGAAACTAGAGATTTAGAACACAGGCAGACCATGCAGGGGCTTTAGACTGTATGAGGGATTTTTTTTTTCTTAATAAAAATAGAAAGGAGTGACAAGATAAAATGTGGCTGTTAAATGATGAATAGATTATTTCAGGGAAGAGTGGGAGAAGGACACCAGTAAGAAGGTTATTGCAGTTGTTTAAGAAAAAGCTGATCCTGGCTTGGACCCAGTTAATTACAGTGGGGAAAAGAACATATGGATTCAAGAGCTATCAAGGAGGTACAGCAAGTAGCACTGAGAGTGTACGTTTGCACGGAGGGGAAAGAGAATGGGGGACATGTGGAGTCTACTATATAAGGTTAATTTTAGATCCGTTATCCCTCAAATATTAGAGATATTGTCCAGTCGCTGGCCAAATATATAAGCCTGTATGTCAGAGAAAAAGTGTGGCTGAGGATAAATGTGGGAGTTAACAGCACAAAGGCAGTTATTAAAACCATGGAATGAATGTAAAAATTTAGGAAGAGAGTGCATGGGAGAAAAAAAAAAGAGCTTGCATGGTGCTTATTTCACATTCCTTTTTGTACCCAGAGAAGTTTCTCCAGCTACCCGTCCTCTGGGTCAGAAAAGCGCAACTTCCAAGGCAACAGTGGCTATGGCGACACCGCCGATGCAGCAGATCCAGAGTCAGACTGTGCCCCAAGAGGACGCATGGCTGTGCCTTCAGGGTGTTTATCCGGCTGGCTGCTCAGAGCCAGAGTCCCTGGGAGAGCAGGAGGTAGCCGGCTTCCTTCTCCGAGTCTAGTGTCGCGGGGCGGGGGCGGTTAGGCTGACTGCGCGGCTGCCAGTGGCCTGCAGTGGGTCCGGTCCATGAGGCTGGGCTGCCACTCTGTAAATAATACCAACGAGGTACATTGGCTCTGCCATTTACTAACCACGGCACCTCGGGCAACTTCCCTGTGACTTGGCTTACTTACATTGAAAATGAGTATAGTTATACTAATGATAAAATTGAGATATTGTGAGAATTAAATTGTTTAGCACATGTAAAGAACGTAGGCCAGCATGTGGCAAGCTCTGAATCAGCATAAGCTCCAGTTATTGCCTGTCTTTAGGTTCAGTAGGGGCATAGAAGCAGGGACCAAGAAAAAAAAAAGGTAGATAAAAAAATAGAGGGATTTCATGGCTTCCCTCTATGAGCGCAGCTGGGAATTAAAGAAGTTAGTGGGTTCAATACTGAATATGCCCGTGTGTTTTTATAGTAGCAGAGCCATCTGCTAAATGGTTTAATACCCCCAGCACCAGGCACTATGCACCGTGAGTCAATGAGTCAGAAAGACCTCTAAAAGCGACATTTTCTTTAACATCTTTATAGGTTACCATTCAGATTGGAAAAATCTCAGTTCATGCCTCAGTTTTTCTGAGTTGAAAGTAAAACTCTTTAATGAGGTCGAGTTTACTGGGCTGGGTGTTGGCAGGACTTGAATCACTAATCTGTTCTCTGGTTTACTCAGCAAGTCTGATGTTGTCCTTCCAATCCAACGTGGTGTCACTCCTCTATCATTCATTCAACAACTCTTTATCAAGAGCCTACATCGTGCTGGGGTGCCATTCCGGGATGTATCAGTGACCAAAACAGGCAAAGATTCTCATTCTTATACATCCTGCATTATACATTCTAAGGAAGGCATGGGATGTGGGTAATTCATGTAAAACAATTTGCATCAGTTTCCTGGAAATAAAATTTCCAACCTGATTGAAAATATATTTTACTGGTTCATCCTGACTTTCTGACAACTTTATCTGTGTCACTGAGCACCGCTTCTCTCTGATGCTTCCTATATTCTCAGCTGATACCACACACTTCAGGTCTGTAAGTATACTGGGAACCACCTGGTTCAAACTTCTTGTGTTATAGATGTGACTGTTGAGGTCCAGAAAATTCAAAGAACTTGGCTTAAGTCTTCAGAGTGAGTGGCCGCTTTTGTAAAATGTAAGATAACTTGTAACAGATCTCCCCTGAAAATTAGGTGACAAGGAATAAGTAAAATAGTTCGGCGACTTTTCTCCCACTCTGATATATGAGGCTGCAGTGTTTGAGGCTTCCGATTGATGTTTACTTTTAACATATTTCTGTTACACATCAGTCAGAAGTGGGTTTGTTAGAAGGAACAGTAGATATCAACATAGCAGTGGCTTAAATAAAATAGAAATTTATTTCCCTCTCAGGTAAAAGAAATATAGAGATAGGCTGTTCGGGAGGTGGTATGGCGGCTCTGCAATCTTTCTGACTCAGGTCTTTGCGGCCCACCTCTCCGCCATGCCTGCGGCGTGGCCCTTGTCTTCACGTCCAAGTTCACTTGTCTAGCCATCGTATCTGTATCCTAGAGAGCAGGATAGTGGAAAGGAAAGAGAGTGGCAAAGTATGAGTGCCATTGTATCAGCATCAGTCAGGGTGTGATCAGAAAAGCAGGAGCACTAAACATTAGGTAGATTAAGGGATTATTTTAGGAACTTAACTTTCCAAACTGTGGGCATGAGTTAAATTATGATCTGTGTTGGTTCTGTGTATGGTGCTGGGCCTACAGACAGTAGAACAGGCTGTTTAGAAGGAAAGATGGACGTTCTCATGGTCAGGTTTTTGTGCCAACTTGGCTAGGCTATTATCCCCAGTTAAATCAGTTCCTGTGAAGATACTTTGTAGATGTGACTAAAGTCTATAGTCAGTTAGTCAGTTTACCTTATTTTTTTTACATTTTTTTACCCTCTCCAAAGGACATGCTTATTGATTTTAGAGAGAGGGGAAGGAAGAGAGAGAGAGAGAAAGAGAGAGAGAGAGAACCATCAATGTGGGAGAGAAATACTGATTGGTTGCCTCTTCCACACACCTGGACTGGCAACCAAACTGCAATCTAGGCATGTGCCCTGACCAGGAATCGAACCTGTGGCTTTTTGGTTTACCAGCTGACACTCTAATCAGCTGAACCATGCCAGCCAGGGCTAATCCGTTTACTTTAAGTAGGAAAGATTACCCTTGATAATCTGGGTGTGCCTGATTCAATCAGTTGAAAGCCAGAAGTGAGGCTTCCAAGGAGATGAAATTTTGTTTTTTGATTGCAGCTTCACCTGTGCCTGAGAGGGTCCAACCTGCTCTCTTTGATGGCCTGCCTGACAGATTGTGGACTTGACTAGCCAGCTTCCAGTGTGAGCTGATTTCTTGTAATAATTACCCTTATATACTTCCTATTGGTTCTATCTCTCTGGTGGAATCCTGACTGATACAGACATGATGTGACAGAAAACAAGGACACCCTGGAGCCCATGGGGACACAGTAAAACCTGCACTAATCTCTAACCATCTCCAAATCTCCAGCTCCAATGATGTGGTGACCTGTAGGAAAGGCTGGCATCCTTTGCCATGGAGCTCACGTGCACTTTATCCAGGCGCTGGAGAAAGACCAGGATCCAGCAGGAGCTGCTGCAGGCTTGGCTGCTATGTCATGCTGACAAGATGAGCCAGCAGATCCGTGACAACGTGCACAAGCGGCAACAGCACCTGACTTTACAGTGACCTTCTGGGTATAAACATAGCTGCTGCTTTACCTTCCAAACTGTATGCCAATTCCTCTTTGCCCATCATAGCCAAGAACCATATGGGGAGGGAAATTCTGAGAAACATTGTTCCAGATTAGTAAGCTAGGTTGACACAGAGCAAAACCACTACCCCCAGGTATCCGGGAGCGTCCACACAACACGTTATTTTATAGCTCATGTGCAAAAATATGCAGACCACATCTGGCTGCAGGTCTAAAAATCAGAGGTCCTCTTCTAAAGAGAGAGAGGATGGACAATGGGGTTGATGACTAATCCTTCTTGTCAGAGCACTAGTCTTATGAACCCAGTTCCTACCTTCTAGAGCCTAATTTTGTGGAGTGGCAATTAGACATTGCACAGACCTGTATTGATCTTTGAGTTTTTAGCTAAGTAGAAATACTTCACCTTCATAGACAGTCCCTTGGAAAACATGGAGTGTTTTTATGTTTAAAGAACTTTTCATATATCAAAATATTATCCCCAGGACAGCAGTAGACCCCTATAAGCAGCCGATTCTTTACCCTGGATGTCAGATGGGTCTTACAGATTTGCAGCAGACTTTTAAAAGGCCTTTTGAGGGGATGTTAGGTTTTCCTGAGAGAAGAAAATGCAGGATCATGAGGACCTCAGGGCTACATGGAATACCTTGGGGGTCTGTCCTAGGACAATGAGCAGGAAACCCATTCAGTTTGTTCTCTGTATCTATGAAACTGTTTGTTTTGTCTGTCTGTTTGTTTGTTTAGATTCATGTGTTACTAGATTTATTGTGGAGATCACATCTTAAGGTATATAAATGTCGAGTCACTATGTTGTATAATTGAAACTCGTCTAATAGTGTATGTCAACGGTACTTTAAAACTTTTTTAAAAGGAAAGCAAAAAAAGGAAACACTTATACTACGAATTTGCACAGATAAAGCAGTTTCTTTAAATACTTCTTTGTATAAGTTCAACCAAATCAGCTGCAGCTCATATTTGTTCAGTAATAATAATACCTAATGTTTTGAGCTTGAGCACAGGTCAGGAACTGGTCTAAGCTATTAAATATGAGATTATCATATTTAATCTCAGAAGAGCCCCATGAGGCATGTGGTATTATTGTTATTCACATTTTACAAAAAAGGTACTGATGCACAAATTATTTTAACAAGATGTTATAAAAAGCCAGGAAGAGCTTAGGACCTGGGGCTCCAGAGTTTTTCTTTGCATTTTCCTGATGGACCCCCTGGATCCCGACTCATCTCATAAATAGTACGTACAGAACCTTTTCTGTACTGGGGCAGGAAAGTGAATGCAGGGAAAAAGCCTTTTGATAACAAGGACCTAAACCAAAAGAGGTTTCTAGATAGATACCTAGAAAGTTAAATTAATTAGGAGCCCTCTTCTAGGATCATTCTGATTGAAAACAGTTAAATAAATAATAACCTCTCACTATTATGATCAGCCCTGAAAGAAAAACCCTGAGGCCAGAAGGTGGAGGACAGAGAAAAAGTGGCAGAGGTGCACTGGTTTAGCTCCCCCACCTGAGGCCTGCGGGAGTGCCCTCAGTGAAGTGGGGCTTCCTTCCACACCTGCTGGCTAATTTCTGTGAGGGCAGATGGCACTGATGTTTCTCTGAGACACTCAGGGGTCCTTCAGGGGATTTGCGCAGCACAGGGGCTCAAGAACTGGTTCAGTAAGGATGACTTGAAGGAAGAGGCCTGGGAGCCAGACACCAGTTTAGGACCTTAGCAGGTTTCATCTCGTGTTGAATGTAAGACTTGGAGAAGTAGGTGTTGTTTTCAACCTGTGTCACCAGGACCCCTGGGGCTGGGAAACCCGTATATGACACCATAAATAGCCTTTTTTGTTGTTTTTGAGACGTTGGTGGGGCGTTTGACACAGAGATCACCCAGATGTGTGTATTATACTGACAGGTAGTCCTGAGACAACATCCCCCCACCCCACCTCACCCCCGCCTGCCACCCAGTAAGGAGAAAATCAGATGGCAGACCGTGTGATTTTTGCATTGCTCTTGACATAGCTCCATATCTCCTTGACCATGTGACTGACAGACAAAAACCCAAATAGGCTGTGTGTTACAGAAAATATGAAATGAGCTTGAAGCCTGAAAATCCATGGAGGACTCTCCCCTGCCCCTCAAATCTGGTAACAAAAGGTCCCCAGCATGACAAACTGCTTGCTTGAAATTCACCTGCCTCAAAATCCTTTTGGCTCACTCTCTTTTTTAAACTTAGAAATGGAACGTATTGAAACAGAGTGCACAATAGCAATCAAAATCCTGAAAGCTAGAGACATTTCTGCCATTCTCAGAATTTATGAACATCCCCTGTTTCTGGAAGGCTCTCGGAGCTCAAAATGCTCAGCTTGGCTGGTGAGTTCCCTGCAGCAGCTGGCAGTGGAGCTATAAATAGAACGAGGCGGGAAGCTCCGTGCAGGAGGGAGGGAAGGAGGGAGCAGGCGGGTGGAGATTCCCGGCTCTCCCTCCGCCTGCCTCTGGCGCGTTCCGGGCTGGGGATGCCAGTGCAGGGGGAGGGCGGGCTGGCTGGCGAGAGGGCGGTGTTAACCCCCGCGATACCTCGCGGCTCCGTGGGGCTGCGGAGGACAGCGCGATGGAACACCCTGGGCATGGAAATGAAGACATGTTTCTAACCTTGTACAGGGAAAACCACCATCTGTGATTTCTCTCTCTCCCTCTCTTTCCTCTTAAGCTCCGGTTAACTCTTGAAATGCGGACACGCGCACACACACACACAGAGGAATTTGTTCCATGTCTTTTTTTTTTTTAATCCAACCCTTAAAATTAAAACCATCCCCAAATTTGGTCTTGGGAATAATGTTGGCTTTCATATTACAGCGCAGGGCTCCCGCCCGCCCCCGTGCTGCTGTATGCTGCTTAAGGACAATTACATTCCTCTGGAGGGTCGATCAAGGGGAAACGGGTGTGTGTGTGTGTTATTTTGGGCGCATGCACACCCTTCGGTAGCCTCTAGTTCTGCAATACCCCAAGCATTCTCGGCCCCCGCCAGCAGGGCTTGTCCCCGGCCAAGGACCGGAGAAGGAGGGAGTCTCCAGTCCTGGCAGGGCATCCTATAACCAGCTTCAGTATTTTGCACCTTCGGTGCTGAAGCAGGGACCGACAAGTAGGAGTTGGATTCTTCAAAGGTGGACCCCGACCAGCCAGCCACCAGTGGGCAGCCCCGCGGTATCCCCCGCCCGGACCCCTCCCAGGGACTCCCGAAGCCCTGGAGGAGGGGGGACACGGAGGGCCGCGCATTCTCATGGGCTAAGAGCTGTCACGGAATTTGACACCCGGAAAGGCAGCTGGTCTTTGGCCAGGACTCTTGATCCTTCTCAAATGGAAACAGTTTCTCCCAGTGAACCTGCTGGAATTCTCAGTGGAATCTCACTTCGTCTTTGCTTCCTGGTGCATTTAACCAAGGCCGCATTTCCTACTTTGGGGCAAGGAAGGCTCCAAATGGAGCGGGGCTCCAGGTTGCAGAGCAAGGTAAGCTCGCCCCGCTAAGGTGACATTGACTGGGGGCCATGGATTTAACGGGATCATCCTCCCCAAGGTAAATGATGAAGTGAAGTTTGCTTTGGGCTTCCCCTTCCTCCATCCCCCTCCTTGGGCCTCTCCTCCCTTCTTCACCCCTCTTTCTGGATTATCTTTCCTCTGCCCCTATTCATACCTTAAAAAGAAAAATCCTTCTGGGTGGGCGGTTGATGGAGGGACTCCTTTTTGTTATTTTCAGTGTTTTAATGTTCCACACTAGAGGCCAGTACCACAGTGTGATCTGAAATTCCCATCTTCCCCCCATCCCCACCTTGCATCCTTGCTCCCTTGTCTCAGTTCTCTGTTCTCCTTTCCTTTTCCAGCCTACTGATGTTTCTTTGCCTTCCCCCATTCTAACTTCTTTCCTGCCTTTGAAAATATGAATCCGAATGAAAGGAGAGAGGGGAGAATGTCGTGACTTTGTGTACGATATTAATGTAATGTTAGTGTTATAGGATGCATTGGCTGATGGTGTATGAATCATTTGTTCATTAAGTATTGTTGAGTACCTACTCTATGCTGTTATTTAACTTTTTTCTTGTGTGGAATGACCAGACCATTCTCTTAAAAATAAACTACCCCCCCAAACTTTTCTCCAAGGGCCCCTCTACTTTTCTCTAGGCTGCGGGCATATGAGCAGGGGGTGTAGAGTCTGTGGGAGAGGGGGACACTCATTCTGTCCAGGTTGGTTTAGTCCTTGTGCTCTCAAGCTACGGAGTACCTAACAAAAACCACACACTCATAATAATAACAACTGACATTTATCAAGTGCTTTTTGGTATTGTTCTAAGAACTTTACAAGTGTTAACTTATTTAAAACTCGTAACAACCCCATGGAATAAGGAATATTATTATCTCTTGTTTAACACATGGGGCAACTCAGAAACAGATGATTTAAGTAATTTGTGATAACACAGCTAGTAAGTGGGGGAGCTGAGATTGAAACTCAGATTCTAGAGCGCAGTTCTTAATCTATGATCTCTCTCTCATCACATATTCACCCCTCCAGTCTGCGCTCAGCACTGCTCTAGGCACTGGTGATGGAGTGAGTAAGGCAGTCAAGATGCTTGAACTTGGATTTTAGTTGAAGGAGACCGACAGTATATCAGCAAACAAACTAGGTAATTTCAGGTAGTGGTAGATGCTGCAAAGAAAACAGGGTAACACACTAGAGAGTGGTGACCTTTACATGGTGAGGGGTCAGAGAAGCTCTCCTTATGTTGGAAACATTCAGGTTGAGACCTTGAAGCACTGAGGAGAGGACATGTATATAGCAAGTGAATATATAAAGTGATATTAATTATCTTTAGTCATTGTGGAAATACAGATCAGGCCACATTGAGATATCTTTTTACACCCATTTGGTTGGCCCTGAATTTTAAAAGTTTGACAATTTCAAGTGGTTGAAGAGGATGTAGAGCCACAGGACCTCCCAACATTGCCGGTGGGAGTGTGACCTGGTACAATCACTTTGGAAAACAGTTTGGTATTATATCCTAATTTGAACATTTGTACACCTATGATCTAGTAGTTCAACTTCATTCTAGATTTATACCAATAGAAATTCTTGCACATGTTCAGCAGGAGACATGCCCACAAATAGTCATAGCTGGTTCCCAATAATGAAAACCTGGAAAGAACTCCAATGCCCATCGCTGGCGAATAGATGACTAGTGCCATGTTGTCCCACTGAGAAATATTATACAGCAGTCAAAATGAATAAACTGAGTGACACATAATATAATTAGATTTTAGCAATATAATATTAAGTGAAAATTGTCTATAACATTACATAGCATGATTATCTTTTATAATATTAAAGACTACTAAAATAACCACCCCCCAGTGATGTAGGATTACATGTAGATATCATACCATTATATAAAAAGGAAACCAAGAGAATGAGAACTGAGATTCGTACTTACCTTAGATGGAGAGAAGCAGGAGGGACCCTATGGTTAGAGGTAATTCAGTGGCAAAGTCTCAGCTGTGTTTTTGGCTGGTAGGGCCAGGAATGCTTATTACATTAAAAATAACTGCTAAATAATGAATAAAACTGACCCTGTTCTAGGTACCGTGGTTCAAGTTGGAAGGTAGGAAAGAAGACACCTCAGTCAGAGGGAAGGGAGCTTGATGTTTTATATTTCTAAGGAAGAGAGAGGTGGTCAGAGTTAGGGTGGCCCAGCAGGTCAGAGAGGTAGACAGGGACCAGATCATTTAGGACCTCGTAGGTCAAGCCTACAAGGCATGTAGGTTAAATCAAGCGATTTAAGCAGGGAAGTGAAGTGATTGGGTTTAAGATTTTAAAAGGCCACTCTGGATGCTAAGTGGAGCATAGACTATGGGAGGGGCACTTACAGGGCTACTGCAGTAGTTGAGAAAAAAATGGTGGCAGGAGCGTGACTATGTTTCTGCAGGTTATTTACTGCATAGGTGTCAGCCTGGAGGTCAAATGGAGGATGAAATTCAGCCTGTGCTCTGCTCATCAGCAAACATCCTGGTGCTGGGCTGGGAAGGCCTGGAGGAAAGGCACCTTTTCTCATATATGCACAAAGGGCTCTGTAGGCCTGCGGTAGCCCAGTGGTGGACTGGGGTGGTGAGAATGGACTTGAAGAGAAGTGGATGGATTCAGGACATATTTTGGAGGTAGAATGGACAGGATTCATTGATGGATTATATATAGGGGTCTGTAATTTGACTCTGAGGACTTTGAGGCTGTTACAAAGAAGAGGAAGAACAGGAAGGGGAGAAAATCATAATTTAGATATATTAATCTTGAAATGCTATGACAGCCAAGTAAACATGTCAGGTAGTGAGCAGGATATGAGTCTGAAGCCTGGGGGGAAATCTGGAGCAAGAGACATAAACGTGGGGACTCTGAGACTGCATGCAGATGGTATAATGCAGGTTCCTCCACTTAGTTATCATAGATTGTGAATTCCTTGGGGACAGAAAATTTTTATTTGTCGTTTTATTTCCAGAACAGTGTAAAGTAGAAGAGCTTATCAATAAATATTGGTTAAATAGCCCTGGCTGGTGTGGCTCAGTTGATTGAGCACCGGCCTGTGTACCAAAGGGTCTCAGGTTCAATTCCCAGTCAGGGCACATTCCTGGGCTGTGGGCCAGGTCCCCAGTTGGAGTCGTGTGAGAGGCAGCCACACATTGATGTTTCTCTCCCTCTCTTCCTCCCTCCCTTCCCCTCTCTCTAAATATAAATAAATAAAATCTTTAAAAAAATAAATAAATATTGGTTAAATGGATGTCAGAAGGTTACGTAAACATATGTGAAGAAATAGAGGGGAGACAGAGGAGGTTCCCTCAGTGTCTGGACCTTGCCAGTGTCTACAGATGCAGCTGTGTAGTTTCCAATCCCTGCTGAGGATGAATCCCTGCTGAGGCTGAAGCAGGTCTAATGGTGGTGGCATCCCATTAGCAGTACGCGACCAGGGGTCTTGGGGCCAGTGTCCCATGTTGGTACCCAGAGCTGTTCAGAGAAGCCAGGAATGACAAGGACTCGTGAGTGAAAACACAGAGTGGTCAGGAGAGTCCTGCGGGTCAGAGAAGGAAGATGAGGGAGCACTGAGCTGGATCAGAAAGTCACCAAGAATGTAGCCGGCCTTGTAGGTGTTGGAATAGAGTAAAATTAGAAAGAACAGAGGACCAAGAGGCTGAATGAAAGGATCCAAGGCCGTTGATACAATAGAGACACAAGTTGGGTTTAAAGGCCAGTGAATTGCAGGTATAAGAGGTCTGTACAGAAGGTGTTCAGCATGAAATATGAAAAAAAGGAGACATTTATTGAAGAATATGCAAGATACAAGAAATATTGTACATAGGACTCCTCAGTCTCCTTCAAAGTAGGCATCTTGGGACCTCACAGTTTTCCCAGTCCCTGTCAGCTGCCCCATAGTATTTTCCTGAATCTCATCGATGGTCTGAAATCTCTTCCCTTTCAAAGGTGATTTTAGTTTTGGGAAAATCCAGAAGTCATAGAGCACCAAACCTGGGCTATTGGGGGACTGAGTCACCTGGGTGATTGGATGTTTCACCAAAAAACTCTGCACAAGATGTGATGCATGAGCAGGTGCGATGTCGTGATGAAGGTTCCAATCGCCAGTTGCCCATAGCCGTGGCCTTCTGAATCATCCAAATGGTTTCCATGGAGGAATGTTCAAGTTTCATGCAAAATTTCATACAGATTCGTTGCTCTACTTGCTTAGTCATTTTGAATGCAAGGGCCACACAGTACACATTCTCACTCAATGCCGTCTACCACTCCCACTGACTAGTACAGTGAAGTTGTCACTGTTCATGCATGTACATTCCTGTCCACTCTCCTTGGCTGCCAGGTTACACTGATGTCACACAAACCATTCTTGTTATATTAACCAGACTTTTTCCCAACAGACCTCATATTTGACTATCTTCAGGTAACTAGCTTGGGATGGACCACAACATTCCTCTCAAACCCCAACCCCATAAGACCTCAGGCTGTGCTGTCTGTTGTGATGTCTCATTCAGGAAATGGTTGCTGAGACCTTCCTAATGCCAGGTGTCCCATGTCATTACCCTGCTGGGCCTCCTCTGCAGCACTTGCCTTCACAATATACTCCTGGTGGCAGGCATGAGGGGCTGGCCCTGCCCTCCTACATTTGGACCTGACACGGTTCTTTCTTGTCACCATGTGTCATCATCCTGCTGACATCTAGCTCCCCAGCTACCACTCTCTTATTTCAGTTCACATCTCTTTACCTGCCTCTGTCCTTTCCTCAAATGGCTACCCCTTAACTCTGTTCACTGGTATATCCCTAGTGCCAGCACAGTGACTACCTTATGGCATGAGAACAGGAATTGGGGAAGGAAGAGAGGGAGGGAGGAGGGAGAATTCTCTTTTTTCACTTGGCATTAAGATGATGAAAATGAGACCGTATTATTCTCACTGATGAGAAAAGCATGAGGACCTCTCCTTTCTCAGACAGCTAAGTACAATATTACTTAAGAATACAGACGGAGAGTTTGGTTCTAGCTCTACCACATACTGCTTGGCGAGGTCACTTACCCTCTCCCAGGGATTCAATTTCTTCATCTTTGAATGTGGATAACAACAAAACCTGCTTATATTGTTGAGGTGTTTTTTTTTTAATCCTCACCCAAGGACATTTTTTCCATTGCTTTTAAAGAGAGGGTGGAAAGGATGGAAGGCAGAGAAAGAAAGATCAATGTGAGAGAGAAACATTGATTGGCTGCTTCCCTTACACACCCAAACCAGGGACTGAACTTGCAGCCTAGGTATGTGCCCTGACTGGGAATCAAACCTGCAACCTTCTGGTTATGGGATGACACTCTAGCCAACTGAGCCACACCAGGCAGGGCTTGTTGTGAGTTTTAAATAGGATAATATGAAGCTTCTTAGCATAGTGCCTGACAAATGATAGGGACACAGTAAAGTTAAGTTGTTATTATTTTCCAAGGCATTTAGTTCTCAATTCTTTCTTTGTTGACTGGCTTCAAGGAATGCTTCTAATTCTGAGAATTTAGGCTCCTCACCCAGAGGAGCCAGTGTTCTGGTGCAAGGTAGTAGTCATTTTTGGCAGATGGGGAACTATTCCCGTGCACATGGGCATTTGCTGTTTCATTTCTCACATTATTTCACATAATTCACGGCCAGCCAGGAGTCTGAATAACAGTGCGGATTCAGAATTTATTCTTTCAACATTCCATAAACAGTGATGGAATGTCTTACTATGTATGTAAATAGAGACAATGTGATGACTAAGGCCCAGCCCCTGCTTTCAAGGAAATCATAGTCTAGTTAGGGAGGCAGATAAATAAACAGACAATTACAATGTACACATCGCTTCTGTTGCAGGCCCTCCCCACCCAATGAACATAGTAGTAGTATGGCCCCTTGCGTTTATACATACACTTCAGATTATTTCATGTGATTTTCATAACAGCTTTATGAAATAGGTAGCGATCACTACTCTCATTTTGTGAATGGAGTCTATAACTCCATTGAGCAGATTCTTTTAAATAAGGGAAGCTGTCTTATGCAAGACGCTGCCATGATCTGTCTTCCAGCCTCTTCCATTGTCCTTCCATTGTTCTTATTCAGAGGTCAGTCTAGTTTGCCACCCTGGTGGGGCTGGGATTTAGTTTTGATTCTGAGTTTATCCCCTTGGATTTGATGACCAAGTTTATCTTCCCTACTGGGGCCTTTTCTCTCTGTCAACTTAAACTGACAACTCATTCCATTCAGATGGCTTTGTACAGCTATTCTGACCTCCAGGACTCCACCTTGGCACTGGCTTTGAATTGAAGCCCAGGGAGGGGCAGGACAACTCCCCAGAGGGAAGTGATTAGAGAGAGAACAGTTTGTGCAACTGTGAAGTGGAGCAAGTGGTGGAAGAATCTTTCCATTCCTCAGTTTCACACTGTTCATTCATTAGTATTGCTGGATGTTTCTCCTGAATGGGGAAAGAATATAGAAGTCACTTAAGCCTCCTTAAAAATGGAAATGACTTATTTATACTTTCTCAGAGATGTTTTAAAAGTAGTTGGTCATTTATGATTTATGAAGTCCTTGGATACAGAATACATCAGTGATTAAAATCTCCTTACAGTTATTTACATAAGGAGTATATATTTTTATTTTAAAAAATTTTTACAGATACTAAAGCTCACAAACTTACCTGTCATGTGATTATAATAAGAAGTGCATTTGTTGCCAAAAACATGGGCATTTCAAATCTAATCCTGTATTTTTTTATTTTTGTGGAAGACATTGTTATAATAGGTATTTGTGCTGTCCACAGAACGCCTGGGTGGGGCAGCTCAGACACCTGCCAGCCCTGCAGTGCAGCAGGAGGAAGATTTTGACTGTAGTAATCCAGAAATATGGAAAGAGCAATCCTTCCGCAGTAACTTGGATTACTTATACTATCTTATGCAGGGGGAAAATTGGTAAATTTGTTCTTTTTGTTAAATTTAAATGTGAAGTTTGTGAAACACATGAGAATAAAAACCATCGTTCACCAAAGGTGAGTTTTGAAAGGGGCTTTTGAAATTCCATCTTTGGCAGTGTATTAGGGATCAAGCTATATGCTAATTGACTGGTAAAGAAACCCTCCTAAAAATTTTATTTCGTATGCAGGGAGGCTAGTCTGAATTAGTAAAAAGTCTAAATTACAGGGTGTGTGTTTTAAGAAATAGCTTTATTTTTCCTTGAATCCATGCAGTAATAGTACCAACACAGTATTTTGCATGAGTTTCTTCTTTCATGTATGGATAAGACTCATGTAATCATTAACATCAATTTAATATAAACAGATAAGTCCTTTAAAAAAACCTCTTTTCTTTTTAAGGTGGTTAAATATCTATGATATTAATTTACTTGACATAACTCTTCATTACATCTAGGTAAACTTCAGCCCAAGCTAGTTCAACAGAGCATAATTTCTAAATTACTAAAGCCTCAATGATTTTTACTATAAGTTCAGGTTGAAAACCAAGTATCCAGTCACAGACAGATCTTGATTTTCTACTTAACTTTAAGGGATTTTTTTTTCCTTTCAGGCTGGAGAAAAATTCACTACCTGATTTATATTGACAGTTTTGATGTGTTCTGGAAGGGACAGGCCTTGCCAATTGCAGACAGCTATGCTCAGTACACTCCTGACTCTAGACTCCAGCCTCTAAAAATATTTTATACAGCTTCTCAAATAAATGACTGACCACAACTAAGCCGAAAATGATGATTATCGTGTATGTGTCTGAAGAGGCTGGCTGCTTTTTGTCAAGGCATCTCTGGCCAATTAGCACTGATTGAATGTTCCCACTATGTTTTTTTTTCTACCTTGACTGCAAATCGGAATCCTGATTTTGTCTTATGTGGAATGGTAGAGATCAGTGAAGATGGAGCATGGTCAGCCCAAAGCCGTGCTTCTTAAATTCATACTTTTCAAGACACAGATTCCTGGGCCCTATTCCCAGAGATTCTGACTTAGAGTCAGGATTTCCCAGAATTTCCATTTCTAACAAATGTCTGGGTGGTACTAATGGGACAGGTCCGTGGAACACACTTTGGGCAACACTAACGTAGGTCATTAATTTTGAGGAAACTCAGTTCTTAACAATGAAACCATGTTACAGAAACAGCACTCACTAACAGGCCTGTCCAACCTTTTGGCATCTCTGGGCCACACTGGAAGAAGAAGAGTTGTCTTGGGCCACACATTAAATACACAAACACTACGAAACGTGATGAGCAAAAAAAAAGATTGTAAGTAAATTTCCGATTTTGTGTTGGGCCACATTCATAGCCATCCTGGGCGGCGTTCTGCCCACAGGCCTGGGTTGGACACCCCTAGAACGTGACCAGTCTAGCAGAGGGAGATGGGGCAATGCTAGGTTAACGAACTGAGTCGTTTGGCCCAAGTGACATCGTTTTAGCACTGAAAGCCTTGTGTCCCAGGACACCACTCAGTCCCAGGCAAACCGGAAAGTTGGTCACCCTGCAAGGCACGCTAGGCTAGCTTATCATGGCGGCTTTATTATGCTTTGAAGTGATTGGTGTTTCCACTTAATTTTTAAACCCGTAATGGGTTTCAAGAGAAGCCAGTGAACATACTGGGAAGTAACGTGTAACCAAGTGAAACTGAGGCACTGCTGGTTGGAGCCTTCAGCTTTTCAAAACTTCTTTTCTCACAAGCTGTGGTAGATCAAGGGTTTCTAAACTTGTGTGCACATTGGAATCACCTGGGGGAGCTTGACAAGAAAGAAACAGATGCCTGTGTTTTACGCCCCCAAGCCCAATTGTGAATTAATTGTTTAGGGTGTGGCATCTGCTCTTGTAGTTTTAAAAGGTCTCCAGATGAGCCTAATCTGCAGACAATTCTCACCGTAGCAAGCGGCCTCCGAAGACGGCAGCTGCACATACCTCCCTCTTTGTGCACACACCTCCCTGTTTGTGCACACAATGCCCTTCATCGCGCGAAGACGCGAGGTCTGTTTCCTGCTCCTTGAGCCATGCTGCCTTTGTGACTTCCATTGAACAATAAAATTCAAAGAAAATAAATTCTGGGGCTTCGAGCCCAGGCCATGAGAGGACTCGTGGTTTTCGCTTCCTCCCCCTTAGAATACAACCTCCACGTGGGGGCCAGACTGTTCTGAGTCTACGGGACTGTAAGGAGCCTTCCGCGCGCCTCCGGGAGAGCAAGCCGGTGCCGGAAGGAGCAGTGAGACACAGATTTCTGGGTGAGGCTTTGTAGGACCTTTCACTCCAGCCCAACTACCAACTGAATTTGGCCAAGCGAGTGACTCCAGCTGGTGCCGCCAGGACTGGAACCATGCAGGCAAGCCCTCCATGTCTTTGCATTAAGTCATTTCATTTTGGGTGGTGAGTTATGGAACACTATAGCTGAAGTACAAGTGTGTAAGTGTATTCCTTGCACTGATTGGTAGTAGAAATATAAAGGGGGCATTTTGAAAGGCCCTGTAAAAATGAGCAATGGTTTATTTGTTATCTCGAGATCAAAGTACAAAGCAAAATCAAACCCGTTTCACTGAATATTTGAAGGGAAATTATTTTATTAATAAAATTATTAGTGATAGTGAGCAATGAGATTTCACCGTTGTCAAAAAAGTACCTTCAACATGCCATCTCTTGCGTCTTCTAGAAAGCAGAGCCTGAGGCCATGCTTAGAGTGCTCTCAATTTATTTGGGATGCACCGCCCTGGAGTGTGAAGGTTAACAAGGCCAGAGTAAACGCCACGCGATACCGTGTAATACCATGTATTACCACACTAGCTACCGCTCAACAAGGAGCTGGGGTGAGCTGCACTATGTCACTCCATACACATGCTTACTTGGCATTTGGGACTTTCCCAGAAATGCTGCAGGGAGGAACTATACGTTGTGGTAGTTCATGGCAGAGAAAAAGAAAGAGGGCCTTAGCTTCCCTGCTCCCTGTTGCGTCACTTCTCGTTGGTGACGGTTTGTCCCATGGGAGGCTAACTCCGCACTCTTGGCTCTTCGGTGGCTGCTTGGGAATTGGGCACCATGCCACAAAATATGTTATTTTTTCCCAAGTCCAAAAGTGGAGGGGCACTTGCTCATGGAAGAGGTGCTCACCAAGAGAGAAGGAAGAGGGGATCTGAGAAAGGGCAGAATGCTATTGTGTGGTTTTCGTTCGATTTTTTAAAAATTTTAAAAATTTTTTAATTTTTTTGCCAAAACAAACATCATGAGGTAACTTGGATACTGCTTTTGGAGGCAGAATCCTGAGGCTGAGTTTATCCACTGGTATACAAGTAGATTCTCCTTCTGACATTAGACATATGCTCAGTATCAATTCCAACACGAATGCTTTCTTCTTTGGCTCCAAGGATTTGGTTCTTATTTTACTGTTTTGCAGAGTCAAGTCTTTCCCGGCATAGAATGGAGTGTGCACGTTTTATAGCCTTTAGAAAGAAGCAGGACAGCAGTGAGCTGTCACTTCTGAACATCCATTCTTTTTGATGAGCAGTTAACTCTTACTAGTCAGGTCTCTTTTTGCAACAGGGAAAGGGATTTTGAGTGTAAATGTTATGTCATGTTTAATTATTTTATGAGGCTGAGTTGTTCCTAAATGCCAGTGCTTTATATGACTGGTACCGTGATATGTTGCAACCCAGTCCCACCCTGTCTGTAGAAGCCATTGTGTAAGAGAATCGGAAGTCTATTTAACACATTGAATGGTTTGTTGTTTGTGCATACTTTTTCTGGACAAAAATTTTTTTTCATTGTTTTCTCAGTAATCTGTTGATAAGATTTTTTTCCTTTTAATTGTTTTGAGTATATAAGCAGCGAAGATCGCCAAGTAATGTTGAAAGGGCAGAATTTTATCTGAGATTAAAGTCTGTGAAGTTAGTGTTACCATTGCTTTTCCTGTGAACAGGAAACCTCCCCTCCTGTTTCCCATAACTGGGTGACTGACTGTGATGATATTCATAACTGAGTTGATTGATTGATTGACTGTGATGATATCCTTCTCTACTTGGGGCACCAAGGGCAGGGGGTGGGCCTTCTTCTCATATGTAGAGAAATATTCCTCAGTAGTAAGTATGGAAGAACGCTTGTGGCATAGAGCAAGATGTAAAGATTTGTAAAACATCTCATGTTTTTGTTCTTATACCATGCAACATATGAATGGTCTTCAGAAAAGAAAAACCTGTGTCATTGTTTTCTAGTGACAGTTATTAGGTTCACCTTACTCTCAAATGAAGATTTGACATGCGGTTAATGTCCAGTTAGTCTCCACTTCCTATGAGGGTGAAGTTTCTAAATCTTCCCTTGAACAGTGATAGATCTTTGGACCTGACTGTGCTCTTGAATGAAAGATATGCTCTGTATGTAGAGACAGAGAGGTGTTGTATATTTAGTACTCTTTATTAGATGAAAGAAATCCAATTCAAACTGGCTCAAATAAAAAAGGAAATTGGTTGGCTCATGTAAGTCAAAGGCTGCAGGTATGACCATTTATGACCAGTATTCAAGCAGTGATATTGTAAAGAGCTTTCTCCCTTTTTCTTTCTCTCTTTTTAATTTTGCCTGTAACTCTTGATTCTTCTTTGGTTTGTGATGGCCTTGTTCTCAGGCACACTTTTTTTCTTGTGGCTCCTTGATGCACACTGAAAGATCTAAGCTTTATCTCTGAAACTTAGTTTCGTTTTAACAAAAATTCTACGTTGAGTTTAAATAGACAGGCGTGTTCCAATTTGGAAGGAATCTGAGAGTAGAAGAGGGGTGATTCCCGTGGGAAATTCAAGATGCTGTAACAGAAAAATGGAAAAGGATGCCAGGTGGGCAAACATAACAAACCTCCACTACTGTGGAAATGGGGCTCATGACCTCCTCCTTGAAGAGATTCAGCTTTGAGACCTCACATGTCCTGTTTTGTCAGTTATCTGAAAATGGACCCAAGTTTCAGGAGTAGACTCACATTGACTGAGCCCAGAAAGACTGATGTATAAACTGAGTGCCTATTTATTAGTCCACCATGAGAAAGACATTATAAACTTCAAATGCTACTGTGGACAGAACGGCCCATTTTCTTTCCTTAGGCAAATCACAATGAAAGCCGATCAAAAATATTTGCTCCATGAGAATGGGTCAGAACCAGAGGAGTGTGATGGTCCACTGGAGGGTCTGCCCTGGGAACCAGAGGACTGACACTCTTAGGGACAGAGCCACATTGCTTTGGGATGGTAAATGAGAGTTTCTGTGAAATTTTGATGCTTTGGACTTTTCTTTTGGCTAGTATGTATCATAGGATGGCCCCCACCAGCTGCATTAAAATCATCAGAAAACTTGATAAAATGCAGATTTCTGGTCTCACCCAGACCTGCTGTATTGGGTGGATGGAATGAATCTATTTTTTCAACAAACTCTCCTGATTTTGACTCTGTAGTATGAGAATTACTCCTCTGAGCTAATTAAACTCTTCCGTTCACACAATATCCTAACATGATATAAATAATTAGATTTCTGCTTAATGAATTATTAAATATTTTGGTTTTGACTGCATATCATAGCTCTCAGTTTAAGGTATTTTGAGGTTCGTTTTAATTGTAAAATTCTGATTAGAAAGTAATTTTGTAGAAAGTTAAAGGAATGGAAAAATATAATAAGGGATTTAGTGAAACCATCTGTAATTTCATCACCATTTGTTATCTTTCTCTTTTGTGTGTGGGGGTCCCTGCCCCACACCTCCCACATGGGGCTCTGGGTGTATTACATGCAGCATTTGAATCCTCCTTATTTACTCCAGTTTAATTTGAGAGCCTCTCTCACCTTATTGTTAGTTTTCACTTACATGAAACTAATGTATTTTCTGGGAGGGAGATATTTAGATACATTCTTAATAAGGGAATGTTACAACAAAGTCACAGCGGTCATGGTTGATGGTTAATTGTCACAAGATTGGTAAGTACATTAACTCCCCTGTTGGAGAAGTTGTTTACAAGTTTAAGTGAAAAAAAACCACACTAAATTTACATGAACTATTCTAATAAATGTATTTTCCATAACAATTGACTCAGTCTCAAGGTCAGTCGTCCTTGGAAGATAACTGTTACATAATTTCTGAATAGCACATGAAAGATTTTGCCGCTTTTAGAGACAGTCTGGGGCAGAAACTCAACTTTGAGCTTATAAGATATAGAAAAAACATGGGCTCCACAGAAAATTTATGGCCGCATGGAAATTCGGTGGCTACATAATGGTCTGCAGTCATAGGAGACCCTATTGATTCACTGTTCTAGGTCAGCTGAGCTTGTCATCCTGGGCCTCAGGCTCCCAGCCAGAGCTGCCCGACTGTCCCCTCACACTGTTTCTATAGGGGAGAGCCTGACTGCTGCCGCTTCTGTGGGCTTGTATTTCAGGGTCCCCACACACAGCACCCACCGACAAGGAGAGATTTCAGAGGCTCTGCCTTCCGCCTTGGTGCTGGAGGGGCCTGGTGACACTCCAGAGTCTGGAGGATTTACTGCATAATGAATGGACCTTGACCAAAGAGATCAGGGAGGAAGAGGCCATGGACAAACTCCTTGGCTTTCTTCTCATACAAGCGAACTGTTCAAAGGCGCAGGCGTTTGAATAGCCTACCTGCCCTGGAGGACTGCACAGCCGACTTTGTCTGTGGTGAGGCTGTTGCAGCTCAGTTACATTCTGGTTTGTTCACGGAAAAATTATGCTCAGAGACTGTCTTTGCCCGTAATTTATTTAACCCAGGTTCACTGTGGGAATTATAATAGATGATAATATTTCACAAGCCAGGATAGTGTCTCTTTATAAGACAATAAAGGAATTATATACTACGAACCGATGTTAGAATAATTACACTGTGGTTCCAGGCAGCGGGGAGAGGAAAGTAAGTCCATATTTAGGTGAGGTGTACCTTTCTACCAACTGGTTCTTAGGAGAGTCAGTCCTTCCAACTACGAGCTGCTGGCTTAGCTCCCTCGCTGCTCGGGAACTAGCTAGTGTCAGATGGCAGCAGTGTTGGCAGGCAAGGCGGGATGCTCTGAAGGCTGTTACTCCAGGCACCACGACACAGCCTGGGCCACTGCCTGTGAGGAACAGCCTCATCGAGGCAACAACGGACGTCCCTTCTCTTCCTGAGACTGCCACGTGGTTTAGTGCCACTTCCCGCTGAGAGTGACTTGGCCACGGCAGGCGCAAATGTCTCAAGATCTTGGGAGAGCTATTTAAGTCTGCAAGGAGTGGCCTTGCCCAGACCAAACACTTTCAAGTTGCTGTTCAAACCTCTTTGTTTTTACAGTTTCAAAGTCCATCACGTGATGGACAGCACTGCAGTTACTAAGGGGTCAATGATGTAATGGCCTCACCATCCCAGGTGCAAGAGTTGAGTATGAAAGTCCTAACATTCCAGCTTCCAAAGAATTTCATCAAAACAAGCTCAAACCACAACCAACTTTATCCAAAACAAGCTTTCAAAACATGGATTTGAAATCATAACAGTCTAGCACACAGCAATCTACCCTGTGGTTTCAAATCACTTATATTTTATTTATATATCCTAAGGACCTAATTCCTTTACAAATCTAAGCTCATACATCAGTACACCCTGTGATCCTAAATCACTTACAGTTCAATCACAATCATATTTTGAGGGTAAATTTCCTTTGACACACTCAAATCAGTAGACAAAATATAGCTCCCCATGTACTCTGTAACATGGGGTTTCATTTTAAATATTCCAGTTGCAGGTGGGCATTGTTTTTCTTTCAAGTTTCTCAAGATAGAATTTGAAGGATAATATCTACAACTTTCAGAATTTTGCCAGAAATTTATCGGGGCTTCTTATTACTGCCCCTATTTATTCTTTTAAAATGGACCAAAAAGTTATCTTTCTGTTTTAAAAAAGTTCTCATTGATTTTCATTTTATGTGAGAAACTAAGAAAGACATTTTTATTGAGCTGTAATTGATGTGTGACATTATATTAGTTTTAGGTGTACAGTATAATGAGTCAATATTTGTACATATTACAAAATGATCACCACAGTAAGCCTAGTTAACATCTGTTACCACACAGTTACACATTTTTTCTTTTAATGAGAACTTTTAAGATTTACTCTCCTAACAACTCTGAAATATACAATACAGTTTTATTAACTACAGTCACTATGCTGTCTATTATATTTCATGAAATTCATTTTATAACCTAAAGTTTTTATGTTTGATCTGTTGGGGAAAAACCCATTATTCCCATCCCCCACCCTGTGCCTCTGACAACCAATCTTTTCTCTGTATTTATGAGTTTGGGTTTTTTGTTTGTTTCTTTCTTTTGTTGTTTTTTTAGATTCCACATATAAGTGAGATCATATGCTACTTGTCTTTCTCTGTCGGGTTTATTTCACTTAGCATAATACCCTCAAGATCCATCCATGTTGTCACAAATGGCAAGATTTTCTTTTGTCGTCGCTGAATAATATTCATTCCCCCCCCACCCCCGTTTTCTTTTTTCATTCATCCATCGGTGGACATTTAGGTTGCTTCCTTGTCTTGGCTATTGTAAATAATGCTGCAGTGCATGTATCTTTTTGACTGGTGTTTTAATTTCCTTCAGGTAAAAACCCAGAAATGGAATTGCTGAATCATATTAGAGTTCTATTTTTAATTTTTTGAGGAAACTCAACTTCCACAGTGGATGCACCAACTTAGATTTGCACCAACTTAAATTCCCACCAACAATGTACAAGGGTTCCCTTTTCTCCACATCCCCACCAACATTTGTTAATTCTTGTCTTTTCTGTTTCTTAATGTAATGGTCATTCTGACAGGTGTGAGGCGCTATCTCATTGTGGTTTTGATTTGCATGTCCTTGATGATAAGTGATGCTCACTATCTTTTCATGTACCTGTTGGCCAGCTGTATGTCTTCTTTGGAAAAATGTAGGAATTTAAAACCGATTAGCAAAACTAGGTAAAATTTATTTGCTCTAAAACTAATTGACTTCTAAATTGATCGAATCTGCCTTTGGACTAGGCATGCTCTACCAAAATCTTTCTCTTACCAATTTCATCAATAGAGTTAATCTCTCATGAGTTTTAAAAGCTATGGTGTGAGTGACGGGGAGAATAAGAGGAGAGGGGAGGTCTTTAAGGTAGCCTATTTAAAAAAAAATCTTCTGAAAGGGGACAAATACCATGAGTGGTTATTCAAAAACAGCAACAAAAATACCCTCACAATTTATATAGTTAAAGTAAAGAGGAAACACCAAGAAGAGCATTTAAGGGGTAAACAGATCAGAGGCAAAAAGTGGACTTTGCTCATTTCAGATTTGTTGAGGAGCAGCATTTGTGGATTTTTAATGAAAAAAAAAACATTAGGGGCAGTGACACTGGCCCCTGTTTTCAGCCCCTCTGCACGACCTGCTGCAGCTCTGCACTGTGAAGGAGCTTCCTTTGAAGTATTATCTAAGTGAAAGGATGGTTCTGTATAAGAGGAAATTGACTCAGAATTTTTTTCAACTGCCCAAGGAAATTAATGTCCTCAGAAGGAGTCTGAGGACACTGTCAGAATTATAAATAACTTGGTGACAATTTAACAATGGAAAGAAGAAAGTCACTTTTAAACCTTCTTCAGAGAAGACAGAATCCATGAAAATTAAAAGTGATCCATTGGAGGTTGTTTAAAATGCAAAATTCACTTTAATTTTGAAAATGAAGTGATGTTGTTGAACTGTAGTCCTTGTGAAAGTTGCTGGTTTACATCCCACTGAACCGCAAACTATAAGGAGGCAGGTTCATTTCTTCCCTGCCTCCCTTCTTCCTGTCTCTGTTAAACCTAAACCCTTAGCACAGTGCCTAGTGTACAGTTAATTGTTAAGAAACATAAACCGAGTGTTGAATGAGGCTGGTGTAATGCTCAGGTTAATAGCCAGGCACAGACTGCAGACTGCAAGAAGTAGTATACATTTCATAGCCATGCACACTTCAGAGATTTAAAAATTCTAATTGACTGTGATTACTCATGAATTTCTTAAAGGTGTCATTGAGTATTGGCCTGAAGGCATGAGCTCAGAGGGTTGGACTTTGAAGAGCAAGAATATGAGATACAGAAGCAAATGATCCTTGAGGAATTCCCTATATTTGTGCTTCCATGTAAAACTTTGGACAGAGTCCAGAAGGTTAAATGAGGCTGACAACTTACCAAAAAACTTTCCAATTCCTCTTTCATCTGTAGACTCACAAATTTCGTCACTGAGTGTTTCCATGGGACTTACTTTAGCCAGTGGGGCACTGGCAAACGTGCCTCACGAAGAGTCTTGAAAAATGTTTGCACACAGGGCTTGTGTTTTGGTGCTCGGGGGACCCATGTCACTGGTTCTATGTG
The DNA here is from genome assembly GCA_004026545.1 of Mormoops blainvillei. Classification (NCBI taxonomy): domain Eukaryota; kingdom Metazoa; phylum Chordata; class Mammalia; order Chiroptera; family Mormoopidae; genus Mormoops; species Mormoops blainvillei. Next base: position 132,104 of record PVJD01003354.1, read on the forward strand.
AGGAAGCCTAGACTAGCTCACTGGGTGATGAGGAACATGTAGCCCAGCTGACAGACAAAAGCAGAGCCCCTTAGCTCACCATGGGGGAATGATTGAGCCCACGTGATACAAGCAGAAGAAACAGCCCACTGTTTCCAGCCCAAACTGTGTGCTAGATAGTTGTTTTAAGCTACTAAGTTTGGAAAGGTTTGTCATTTTAGCTTTAGGTAATTAATACCCCCGTACCAGTACCCCAGTGGATATCATTGATGTTATTCCTCTGAGAATATCCTTAGCCATCAGGCCTCACCTGCATTATTCCTCTTTGGCTCAGGGTCCCTGTGCTACTGCTGTCAGTGGCAGTTGTCAGTGCCCAAAGGAGCAGCTCTGCTACCAGTTGCAGTGGGCATCACATTCCTCCTGGCATCTACTGGATATGCCCATACTATAATGTACAATCCAACTCATGTTGGGAACTCTGCTATGTCATCGTTAGGACAAAGTGACAGGTATAATTAGGGCAAAGTCAGAACAGATGTGATTTGAGGGCTGGAGAGACCTTAGAGATCATTTGCTCCAACATCTTACTTTGCAAAAGAGGATTCTTGCAGAGAGAGCTCCATCAGTGGCCCAAGCCCCAATAGTATATGAATGTGAGACCTGGAACCAAATCTAGGAATTATTTCCATTTTAATCAATTTTGCTTTTCTTACATCATTTTCGATTTTCCAGGAGAGAAGTGTAGGCTTTTAGAAAACTTATTAATAGTAATAAAAATAAGGCTGGGGTATAATGAATTACCCCTGTAAAGTAATTTGATTGAAATGGCAAAAAGATGCCCATTTGCGTTTTAAATTTATATCACTCTATTTAAAATGGCTGTTTAGTTTAGAAGTGCTTTGGAGATGGAGCTACAGTGCAGGTAGGCCCTGTGGTATTTGGTAACTTAAGCATCTTCTCCCAGTCAGCCAGGATCACATGAAGTTGGAATGGTGCACTCTGTGGAAACTTCCACCGCTCCCAGTGGGGGTCTGCCTTAGCTCACTCATTCCGTGCTTCATCAAACTTGGTTTGAATGGGGGACCCCAGAACCACCCTGACGTTACCAAGACCTCATGTGGAGGTGAGGCTCAGTGTGGCAGAGAGAGGCCTGGAGTGTGGACACCACAGTTGCCACCCTGGATCCTACGAGATGGGGCTTTACTGTACCGTAGGAGCAGTGGGCAGATAGGACGAAGAGACAAAACACGCTGGGGCATTCATAGCCCAAGATCAAAGGAGGAGGGCCCTGCCCTGAACCTCAGGGTCTGTGGCTTTCTTCTCCTCCACAAAGCTCTTTTGAAGGATTCCCTTTCCTTTTTACCTTCGCTCTGATCATGGCAACTGGCTTTCACGTGCAGCCCTTGGGAAACAGGAAATAGGGGACTGGAGCCACTGGGGGAGTACAGATCTGCCTTCTCCAGAAGGCCCGGAGCCCCCCACCCAGCACCGGGGCATAGAGCAATCATCCTGACTCATCGTCTGTGAAAAACGGCTGCGAGACACGGAGCAGGTGTGTGAAAATGGAGAACATCGCTCTGCTCCAGCTAGGAGGAGGCCTCCCTGTGGTGGGAGGCCAGAGAATGGGCACAGCGAAGGCTTGCCCCTGCCCTCAGCCGCCACTTTGTGCCGTCGGAAATGGAGATCAGGGGAGACTCTATTTACTGAGATAAATGTATTTCGTAGATATATTTTAAAAATATTCTCAAGCTTTTCTCTCTGGGTATATTCTTTTATCTATGTTACTGGTTTAATAAGACTGCTTCAAATAAAGAAAATAAGTATTACTTGAGAAAAACGATCAGTATAGTTACAGTACGGATCTAAGGAGACCACCCATTGTGCAAATGTAGCACAGAAAAATAAGGGCAGGCTAGTCAGAACATTTCAATTTCAAGCTTCTGATAGGTATAAAAACTGATTAACAGGGATTTTAAAAAGTAATAAAAAAATACCTTAAGGGTCTCGCTTTTAATTGGAAATACAAATTGAGGCTCACATCAATGATTTAAGGGAAATTAGAGTATGGAACCCACAGGCCCTGCAAAGCAATGACCTTGGTCATGAATCCAAGATGGGCGGGGGCTGGCTCATCCCTGCCCTGCTGACAGGAAAACTAGTGGAGCTTTGATTCTTTGCTCAATTTCCATTCCACCCACATTATTTCATGTATTTGCAACTCAGTGCCTATTTTGGATAATCGCTGAGCTAAACACCAGGACCGTAAAACGAAAGGCGACGGTCCAGGCTTCCTACCCCCGTGCCTTGTGCTGTGATAAAGGCAAGTGATGAGCAGGCCACCAGAGTTGAGCGGCATTCTTGGAAAACCAAGTGGAAGGAGAGATCACTTCCCATGGGGGTGCGATTGTCTAGATGAGATGGTAGTTGAACCTAACAGGCTGCTAAAAGGTGGGGATGGATAGATCTTTCCTAGGAAAGTGTTTGGAGGCCTAAAGGAATATTTAGAAAGTGGTTTGATTCCTCTTGTGACTGAAGTATAGGTGGGTAGAGGATGGGATTGATGGCAGATGGTGAGGCAAGAAAATGTGGAGTTGGGGTTCATTGCCAGGGGTTTTAGATTCTAAATTGAGAATTTAGACTCGATACATCAGGCCCCGTTACCTCCTCCTGCAGGGTGCCTGCTGACATCACGAGCAGCCAGGGTATTTATCAGAATTATTAGTGAGAAAGAATGTCATTTTGCGTATGCGTGTTTGCGTGTCTGTCAGCTTTAGCATCTGACATAGAAATTCACTCAGAAGTTCTCCTCGCAGTGGGGAGATTTGGATTAGGAGTTGACTTTTATAGTCTAAGTATACTCAGATCTTCTTACTACCCCCAGCCTCAAACACACCCAAACCATTTTAAGCGTTTTTGCATTTCATACAACCTAGCAGAATTTTAAGTGCATTCTAATACAAACTCCAAATCCAAAATCAGTCATTCAAAAACTTGAGAAGCGATCAATATAGTACAGCACTGTTAACCATGATAAAATACTAATCAATTACTCTGCTAGTGAGATATAGCATGTAATCAGAATCATGTTAAGCTCTTTCTTAATTAAACAGCACGGCGGAGTGGAAATAGGTTGGGCTTTGGAGTTGGGCAGACCCAGGCTCAAATGCTAGTGCTTCCCCTTTGCAGCTTCCCCGACTTCAGCAAATTATTCACTCCAAGTCTCAGCGGCCTCAGCTATAGAATAAGGATAATAATAGTTGGCACATACAGTCACTCAGGGACTAGTTGTTGTTCTTGTTTAATCCTGTCTGTGATGCCTTTGAACGCAGACCATCCATGAGGACAAGTGGCTGTTTGATTTTGCTTACCTCGTTGTCTGGCAGATAGCAGGCTCTCCGTAAATATTTACTGGAGGGAAGAGGGTCTTAAGGATCATCTACTGAAGCATTTCACAAATATTTCTTGCCACAATCATGAGGTCTAAGAGGAAAATCAATAAACAATACTTATTTAATGAGAGAGACAGACACAGACAAACATAGTGGGGGTGGGAGGGAGGGTAGGAAATTGCATAGTCTAGATTCTTTCAACCCCTCCTCTCCATCCTCTCTCCTCTATGATGCATGCCTGCATTTCCATCAGGCTCACTCTAGCCCTCCCGAGTTTCATAGTTTGGATGTTACCTATTTTGTGAAAAGAAAGCCTAGAAGGAAGAACCCAGGTTGATTCACGTTCAGTTGCCATTATTTGGGAGTGGGAAGAGGTGCTAATGCCACTGGGAGCATCTTCCCTGAAGCCCGGGGCAGGAAACCAGCCAGATGCTGGTCTCTCCCCCAGGCTCTTCTCCACGGTGCCAGGTTCCAAGCCAGAATGTGCGACTGAATAGTCATGGATGAGGAAATCGAAAGCTGGAGAGATAAAGCAACTTGCTCAAGGCCACACATTAAATAACCAGAAGAACTTGTTGCATATTTATATTCTGATTTTGCTATCAAGGGGATTATAGCCACATAAAAACAGTCGGAAATTTTTTTCTTTTCATCTATTTTTTGAAAGAGTTTGTGTTAGATCTATGTAGGTTTGATAGAATATACTAGAGAAATCTTCTGGGCCTGGGGATATCTGTGTGGGAAAGTTTTTATTTACACATTCAATTTCTTTAATAGACATGGGACTATTTCGATGATCAGTTTCTCCTGTGTAAGTTTTTAATCTTTCATGGAATGTGCTTATTTTATCTATTTTGACAAATGCATCGATATAAAATTATTTGTAACAGAGTCCTTTTTTGTCTGTATGATTCTGTAGGGTCCATAACAAAGTCTTCTCTTTTGGTTTTGATCAGTCTGTCTAGAAGTTTATCTTTAGAAGAAAAGAATTTTTGATTTCATTGATATTTTTATCATTTGTTTTTTAATTTTTGTTTATATCTTTATTATATGTGGGTTCTACTTGGTGTTTAATGAGCCCTTTTAAGCTTGTAAGATAGAAACTTAGATAATTGGTTTCAGGCAATTTTTTTTTCCGTAAATAAGCATTTGAAGCTGTAAATTTCCCTCTAAGCACTGCTTTAGTTGAATCTCTCAAGTCATGAAATTTGTATTTATTTTCATTCAGTTTAGAATACTTTCTAATTTCTCTTATCATTTCCTTATTGATCAATTTTTGGAAGTTTTTAAAAAATATTAGATTCTATCTCCTTTTTAAAAAAATATTTTTTATTGTATTTTTTCTTTTTTAAAAAAGATTTTACTTATTTACTTTTAGAGAGAGTGGAAGGGAGAGAGAAAGAGAGGCAGAGAAACACTGATGTGCCAGAGATACATTGATCAGTTGCCTCTTGCAAGCCCCCCACTGGGGACCTGGCCCGCAACCCAGGCGTGCGCCCTGACTGGGAATCAGACTGGCGGCCTTTTGGTTCACAGGCTGGCAGCCAATCCACTGAGCCACACCAGCCAGGGCTATTGTATTTTTTCCATTACCATTTATCCCCCTCATACCCTTTCCCACCTCCTTCCACCCCCTTCCCACACTGCTGTCCATGTCCATGAGCCCTTTTTCTTTTTAGCTTGATCCCTCCACCCTCTAATCCACCCCTGCCCCACAGCTGTAGCCTGCTCTGTTTATGAGTCTGTCTCTATTTTGCTCATTAGTTCAGTGTAGTCATTAGGTTCCACATGTGAATGAAATTATATGGTATCTGTCTTTCTCTGGCTGGTTTATTTCACTTAGCATAATGTTCTCCATAATGTTTACCCATGCTGTGCCAAATGGTAAAATTTACTTCTTTTTTTCAGCCGGGTAGTATTCCATTGTGTAAATGTCCCATAGCTGTTTTATCCACTCATCTGCTGATGGTGCACTTGGACTACTTCCAAATCTTGGCTTTTGTGGATAATGCTGCAACAAACATAGGGAGGCTTACATTCTTTCAAATTAGTGTTTTGGGTTTCTTCGGATAAATTCCCAGACATGGGATCACTGGGTCATAAGGAAGTTCCCTTGTTAATTTTTTGAGTTAACTCCATACTGCTTTATGATGGAGTTAATGGAGTTAACTTCATTGGCTGTACCAATCTGCATTCCCACCAACAGTGCATGAGGGTTCCCCTTTTTCCACATCCTCGCCAGTACTTATTTGTTGATGTATTGATGATAGCCATTCTGACAGGTATGAGGTGATAGCTTATTGTGGTTTTAATATGCATTTCTCTGATTAGTGACATTAAGCATCTATTGGCAATTTGTATGTTTTCTTTGGAGAAGTGTCTATTCAGGTCCTTTGCCCATTTTTGAATTGGATTTTCTTTTTTGGTGTTGGGTTTTTAAGTTCTTTATAAATTTTGGATATTAACCCCTTATCAGATGTATCAGCGAATATGTTCTGTCATTCAGTGAGTTGTCTTTTCATTTCGTTGATGGTTTCCTTTGCTGTACAAAACCTTTTTAGTTTGATGTAGTCCCATTTATTAATTTTTTCTTTTATTTCCCTTGCCCAAGGAGATATAGCAGCAAAATATTGCTACAAGCCTATGTTTTCTTCTAAAATTTTTATGGTTTCAGATCTAACATTTAGGTCCTTAGTCTATTTTGAATTGGCTCTTGTGCATGGCATAAGAAGGTGGTCTGGTTTCATTTTTTATGCATGTATCTGTCCAATTTTTCCAACACTATTTATTGAATAAACTAAATTTAGCCTATTATATGTGCTTGCTTCCTCTGTCAGATGTTAATTGACTATAATGGTATGGGCTCTTTATTCTGTTTCATTGATCTAAGTGTCTGTTTTTAGGCCAGTACCATGCTGTTTTGATTACTATGGCCTTATAATATGGTTTGATATTAGGTAGCATGATTCTTTAAACCTTGTTCTTTCTCAAGATTGCTGAGGCTATTCAGGGCCTTTTGTGGTTCCATATACATTTTTTAAATATTTGTTCTAGTTCTGTGAAACATGTCATTGGTATCTTGATAGGAATTACATTGAATCTATAGATTGCTTTGGGTAGTATGGACATTTTAATGATGTTAATTATTCCCATCCCTGAACATGGTATGTGCTTCCACTTATTTGTGTTTTCTTCAGTTTTTTTCCTTAATATCCTATAACTTTCTGAGTATAGGTCTTTTATATCCTTGGTTAGAGCAAGTGGAATTTATTCTGGGGATGTAAGAATGGTACAACATCTGCAAATCAATAAATGTAATACACCACATAAACAAAATGAAAGATAAAAACCACACAATCATATCAATAGATGCAGAAAAAGCATTCGATAAAATCCAGCACCCAGTTATAATAAAAACTCTCAGCAAAGTGGACATATAGAAAACATACCTAAACATAATAAAGCCATATATGACAAACCCACTGCCAGCATCATACTCAATGGGCAAAAACTACAAGTTTCCCTTAAGATCAGGAACAAGACAGGGATGTCTACTTTTACTTCTCTTAATTCAGCATAGTACGGGAGGTCCTAGCCAAAGCAATCAGGCAAGAAGAAGAAATAAAAGATATCCAAATTAGAAAGGAAGAAGTAAAACGGTCATTATTTGCAGATGACATGATACTGTACATAGAGAACCCTAAAGATTCCACCAAGAAACTACTAGAACTGGTAAATTAATTCAGTAAAGTAGTGTGATACAAAATTAATATCTGGAAATCAGTTGCATTTTTATGTACCAAGAATGAACTATCAGAAAGGGAAATTAAGAAAAACTTCCCATTCACAATTGCTTCATAAAGAATAAAACACCTTGGAAGTGTTTTTAATTAAAAATTTTAAAAATTGCACATGTTTATAGACAGAAGATTGTTATAGACTATTCCTATGCCAATTTTAGGTTTACAGAAAATTGAGCAGACAGTACAGAGAGTTCCTTTATACCCCCTCTCTTTCTTGCTCAAAGCCTCCACTGTTGTTAACATATTAGCCTGGTACTTTTGTTACAACTGAACCAATACCAATACATTATTTTTAACTAAGTTCACATTAAGATTCCTGCTTTGTGTTGTATATTCTATGGGTTTTGACAAAATTATAATGATGTGTAGCAACCACTTTAGTATCATAATGAATAGTTTCAACTGCCCTAAAAATTCCTTGTGCTCCACCTATTATTACCCCTCCCTCCCTACCCCAGCCCCTGACAGCCCTTATCTTTTTCTTGTCTTAGTAGTTTTACCTTTTCCAGAATGTCGGAATCATACAATATGTAGCTTTTTAAGTGTGGCTTCTTTCACTTAGTAATATGCATTTCAGTTTCTCCTTGTTTTTTCATGGATTGATAGCTCATTTCTTTTTAGTGCTGAATATTATTGCATTGTATGGATGTACCACTTCTGTTTATTCTTTCACCTTTCAAAGGACATCTTGGTTGCTTCCTGTTTGGGGCAATTAGGAATAAAGCTGTTATAAACATTTTTTTAATTCAGGTTTTTGTGTGGATATGTATTTTGAAATAAGTTGGGTAAACAGGAGTATACAACTTCTAGATCATATATTAAAACTATGTTTTGTTTTGGAGAAAACTGTCTTCCAAAGTCACTGTATCATTTTTCATTCTCACGAGCCATGAATGAGAGTTCTTGCTCTGTATCCTCATCAGCATTTGGTATTGTCAGTTTTTATTGTAGCCATTCTTATAGGTATGCAGTGGTATCTCCTTGTTGTCTTTATTTTAAGTTCCCTAATGACATGTGATGTGGAACTTCTTTTCATATACTTATTTACCATCTGTATATCTTCATTTATTCAGATTTTTGTCTATTTTTTTTGTTTTTTTATTAAGCTTTAGGAGTGTTTGTATTCTGCAATTTTACTGTAATCCTAGATTTAAAAATTGATGTCCAGTTAAATTCTGTTGTGTAAGAAAACACATTCTGTAAAATTTCAATTATTTTAAATTTACTGAGACATGTTTTATAACCCTGCATATGATTGAACTTGAAAAATGTTGCAAGTGCACTTGAAGATAATTTTATTTTGCAATTCTTGAGTAGATTGCTCAATAATAAATTTGTTACTGAATTTCATCTTTTATTCCATCAATTGCTGAAAATAGGTTATTGAAACCTTTAGCAGCTATTGATAATTAGTTTGTGCTTACTATACATAATGTGGATTAAATGACTGTCTTAGATAATAAAATCTAAGTTTGAGAAAATTTCCAGAATTTTTCAGTCCTCCTCTTTATACTTTAAGTACTAGTCATGGATATTAATATTTTTTGTTAACATTTTCCTTAGTGTCTTTATTATTTTAATTGTTTTGCAATATTATCTCTCTGAGATTGGAGGATGAATGGATATTTATTTTCATGGTCATGTCTCATGAAAAACTGAAGGGCTAACTTAGTAGATATCTTCTAATTAAATGGGAAAATCTGAATTTCAAAATGTGAACTATCCTGTGCTGTCAGTCAAGGAATCTTTCCATGTATTTAGAGCAAAGATAATTTCATATTTTAAAAAAGATTTTATTTATTTATTTTTAGAGAGAGGGGAAGAGAGAAACATGGATGTGTGGTTGTCTCTTGCACATCCCCCACTGGGAACCTGGCCTGCAACCCAGCATGTGCCCTGACTGGGAATTGAACCTGGGACCCCTTGGTTCGCAGGCTAGCACTCAATCTACTGAGCCACACCAGCCAGGGTGATAATTTCATATATTTTTAATGACCTAAGATTTGATGTGGTATGTCTTATATAGTGCTGCATAAATTGATGTGTAAAGATTTTGAAAGTCTTTACAGTAGTCAAGAAGACTTAAGGGTGAGAAAAAAAATCAGGATATTTTGATTCCCTTAAGGTTTCTTCTTTGGCACATTTGGATATCATATCAATGAGCTAAAATTTCCACACAAAAAAATGCATCAGTATATGTGTAACCTAGGGAGGAAAACTAGTTTTGTGGCTTTGCTGAGAACAGACATAAAAAATTACCTCAAATTGGAAACCTGGATAAAATCTCCTCAGGTTTATGTGCCCTACAGGAAAGACTGTGTCCATAATCATTACTGTATATTTGTGTCTCCTCTTATTGAATTTCTTCGATGAAAAATGTCTATAATTTTTTGTATTCTTTTTCCACCTTCTCTTAGAAGGAATTTTTCCCTTAGTCAAACCTGAGCAAGGATTGTGATACTTCAGATCCCAAATCTCAAGATATATCGAGGAGCAGAAACCCATCACCATAATCAGGCATTGTGACAAAATCTTAAAACTGTCTCATAATATTCTCTCCTTAAATTACCTTTATATATCTTTATAGTTTTTGAATGTAGATATGGTGCATATAGGTTGATTAAGGAACGTTTGCATAGAGCTTTATGGTTTATAAAGTATTTTCCCCATTATTATAATACTCACCTTACCATCCTGAGAAAGATTTTGTAGGGATCTGTTATACCTACAGTTTTCTCCACTCAGTACTTTTTCCTATTTTCCTTCTTGTGGTCCCAGCAGCTGTCTTCCTGTTCCTTAGGGACATCCCTGCCCTCCACACATGGTTCCAGTAATCACAGTCCTGTGCTGCCCTCTTGCTACAGAGCCTGGTCAGTCAAACCAGCCACCCTGACCATCCTTTTCACAGTGACTGGCTAAGAAATCGCATTTGCTTCTAGTGGGCCCTGTAAGAGTTCTCCCTGGTGCTTTCCTGCAGAAATTTGATGTGGAGAAAAGTGTCCTCTTACTTTTGGGGTCCTGCCACTAGATGGATATAAATTTGGAGCTGCTTTGAAAATCCAAGTTGTCTAGAGTAGGATAGAATGAGGTCATAATGTTGAGCTGAGCATAAATGAAATAAAACGATAAGAATTACTAATCGGTTGAAGCCCTGAGTCCAGCCATATTTGAACTGTGTTTCGTAAGCAAATACTACATTTCTTTTTTCTTAAGGTAGTTTAAGGTGGGCGTCTTTGTTCCTTCAGGGTGCTCTGACAAAGTACCATACACTGGAGGCTTATAAACAAATCTATTTCTCTCAGTGTTGGAGCATGGAAACTGAGATTAGGGTACCAGTGTGGCTAAATTCTGGTGACAACCACTTTCTAGGTGGCACACGGCTGACTCCTTATTGTACTGTCACATGGCAGAGCACAGGGAAAAGAAGTAAACTCTGGTGACTCTTATGTGGGCACTAATGTCATACCTGAGGGCTCTACCAAAATGACTATCTAATCATAAATTATCTCCTCAAGGCCCCACCTCCTAATACCATCACATTGGAGGGTCAGGTTTCAACACCTGATCTTGTGGGGGAGGAATATAAACATTCAGTCCGTAACAGTGGATTTTTTTCACTTGCAACCCAAAGAGTTTTCCCAATTATATTTTCACCTCATTTTACAGATGAGAAACTGAGGTATTGTGAGGTTAAGTAACCAATCTATATCTGCGTATAATGAAGGAATCTTGAATAAATCCAATTCTCGTTTCAACTGATCATCCTATCTGCCAGTTACAATGCTGCTCAAAAATAGACATCTTGTGGTGATGTTTTGATTTTTGTTTTGAGTTGTTTTTGTTGTTTTGTCCTTTTTTTTTTTTTTTTTTTGTGGCTGATCTTTTTCTTTCCCTGAAGATGGCTTGCTCACAGCCCAGCAGTTGGGTGATACCTGTGTGGCTGCCTGGCTCTGTTGTGACACTCTGTGCGTGTCCTGCTTCTTCAAGACCAGATTCCCAGGCTCCAGGCCTTCCTCTCAGAGTAGGTCATCACGTCTACCAGCATTGAGTCATTTGAAGTCTGGTCTTGAAGATGACTGGATGGATTCAAGATGACCATTTTATGTGAAAATGGGTCGGCACTATCACAGAGTGTTTCCAGAGACACCCGGTAGTGGACAGGTGAAGGTGGAAGAAAGGATTCTCCTATTTATTTCAACATGTGTTGGCTGTCCTGCCTGTCCCTAGACAACCCCCTGCCCCGCTGTGAGCCCAAAAGGCAAGCAAAAAAAAAAAAAAAAAAGGGTAGGGCTTAGAATTGAAAAAAAAATTACTTTTTTTTTTTTTGTGAATGAGAAAAGGAAAAGGTAATGTGATTCTTTAAAGATTAAGTAAGGTAACATTTCACAATTCAGCATTGCTGGAGAAATTGCTGCTCCACGGTGAATTTTAAGGAAATATTTTAAGCGCCAATAACTTTACAAAAACATATTGTGACCATTATAAGATTGAAATCTTTCTAAGATTTTTGCAATCTCCTGCTTTGCTCTCTGACTCAGATCTCTCCTAATGTAAACCATTTCCTTAGAGTCCTAGGGGGATCATTATTGATTATTTCTGAAAATCATACAATGGAGTGCTCTGTGCTTCCTTATAATTCAATTCTGCTTTTTATATATTAATTTTTCTATATATTTTTAAGTGCCAATTTCCTCTACTAATTACTCCTACTTATGGCTGTTAGTATGTTGTTTGCTATTGCTTTATATCTGTCATATTTTATACATAATCTGCCTCAAGCCTTCTCTTATGGAGCAGAGGATGAAGAATTTGTGGCAGCTTGTTCTCTCTAACCACATACACATCTCTTCATTTACCTCTGTTGTCTCAACGCAGGCTTGGACACAGAGCACCACTGGGTCCCAGGGAGAGAAAGGAAGCAGGATTTGGCCACAGACCCACTCACTCACTGGCATCTTGCTGACCACTTAAGGTTCCCAGAACTCTGCCTTATCTCACTTAAACCTCACAACAAGGCATAGAGAAAAATTTGCCAGGCACTGTGCTAGATGCTTTCCGCATATCATCTCACTTAGTGCGCAGAAAACCCCTGTGCCCCTCACAAGAGGAAGGTTAATTTGAAAATGAAACAAAGCATAGCGCGCTGGATGCTGGAGCAGATTTGGCAACATGATGGAATTACAAGTTCTATCCTAAAAGACTCTCTTTAACAAGTTTAATTTCCCAGGGTCACAAAGCAAATGGCAGAACTGAGATTCGATTCCCATTATTCGGAGATAATCTCAGAACCACCATCTGCACAGTCTTAATTCCTTATCTACACCTTGTACTTTTTTCCTCTGCTTAGAGCAGCGGGTGGCCTCGAGGGCTTCACCTGCCTGTCTCCTTCTGGCTCTTCTTCCCTGGGGTGAGATTCTGCTGTCTGTATTTTCCACTTACCTATAGAAGAATCACCCTTGGTCCCCCAAAGTCCCTACCTGACTCCTAAATCGGGTGCTATATATGTCCTTGCTACATCCTTTGGACGTATTGCCTAAAAGAGTTTAGTTGTCCAGATTATTCGAATTTACATTTATGTAAGTGAGTCTGCCTCTTATCAAGCCTGTCAGCACTGCATATGTTTGAAAATGGGCTAAACCATCGATCTGGCCTACAGAAAACGCACGTACGGATTTGCAGACCCCTTGCCATAACTCGGTAGCCCCCCGGGTATGGACCCGCAGGCTGCGACTGCTGCCCTGGAGCAGCACAATTTATGGCAGATAGCCAGGCTCAGCGGTCAGACAGACGTGGCTTCAGACCATGGCTCTGCAAGTCCCTACGTTCCATGATCTTGGCCATGAATCGCAACTAGCACCCCACAAAACTACTTTTGTCTAAGGCTTGTTGTCACATTTGGATGAGGTCAGGCATTTCAAGTCCTTAGCACGTATTATCAAAGCAGCTGTCTGTTCCTGTGTATGAGTCCCTGGTTTGGAGGTTAAAAGGAGTCAAAACAGAGAACTAGTAACCACAGTGCATGGGATCCTGGGCCAATTTACTGACACAAGCTGGAGTTACAAATTGTGGTTCATAATAAAGTCAGAAAAAGAATTTGCATCATCCAGTTGGTGAAGAGAATTGTAATCAAGTTGTATGATGACAGCCCACACCTCACAGAGTCATTCCATAGGGTATCATTCCCCTCCCCCTTTTCTGTCATGGGCTATTGCTCAGAATGCAGACCTGGACTGTCAGGTCTTGCTCATCTCCTCCAGGTAGTATCACTGTAGCCTCAGGACAGCCCTTCCCCCACTCTCGGCACTGCCAAGCTTTGCCCCTTCCCACGGACCCTCTCTTTTGATTCTCTCCACACTCTTACCTGACCCCCAGTTCTCCTGAGGTCTTAGGCTTCTATCACAAAAGCCAGGAAACCCTTGCAGGCTACTTCTGTCTGGGACTCTGTGCAGACCTGTACCAGGAATGGGGAGAAGATGATGTACTCCGTGCTTGAGGTGGAAGGGAAAGGGGAAGTGGCAGAGAGGGAAATTCCCCTTTGTATACAGAAACGTTACGTAGCCTTTCTGTTGGCCTGACATGTACGACTCTAGTAGAGGCGGCGTGGAGGGTCTAGAGCCCCACAGGTTTCAGTCTTCCTCACGGGGAAGTCCGTAAGACTCTACCACAGAAACTCTGGGGATCCACCAGGCTGCCTGAAAACCACAGATATAGAGAAAAAAGGACTCAAAGAGATAGGACATTCATTTTGAATCCTTTAGAAGGTGGCCCAATATAATTGTGACTGAGTTAAACATACTTTCTATACCATATCCCAGGTAATCTTTCCATAACCCTAATAAAGCAGCTTCTGCTGTCCCATTCCATGGATGAGGAAACACACTCAGAGAGACCAAATAACTAGCCCACGGTTACCCAGCAAGCAAGTAAGTAGAGGAGCAAAGATTTGAGCTCAAGTCTGACTCTGTGCTCTGGCAATCACATCTCTTCCTGTAAAGGGATCCTGAATGTATAAAGTCTAATGAGTAGACACAGTCTAATGGTTAGATGTGCTAAAAGATTTTTTTTGGAAATAAGCTTTTAAGAAAGTTTTTTTTGGCTAGGTGACATTACAAATTAAGTATTGGTCCTAATTTAGGTGGTGGGGTATGGCTATGGTTGTGGCGGTAATTCCCACAGAGCCCAGTCAATTTTAATCTGCTTGGATTACAGACTCTGTGACCTACAAAAAAGAGTTCCAGCATTTAAAAGGAGGATGAAAAACAGAACATTACAGTGTCTGTGCAAATCCATTAACACTGCTGGAAACTGGCTGTGTCCTATCGTAGGTGAGTCACAAGTGTCATTTGTGTATGCTTAACATTCATTCATGCTTCATGGATAAAGCAGATAAGTTTCCCATCCATTTAAAATATTGGGGTGCAAACTATTTGATTGAAATTTCCGTTCTACCTTAAGCTCTGAATGTGACCACTAGCTCCTCCCACAGTCATCAGCTGAATCACTTGTCAAGCGTTCTCCTTCCTGGTTCCTCCTTTCAATTTTGTGTTTACTGGTTTCCAGTGTCCTAGGTTTCCTCCAACCTGTAGTGGTTCCTTTTGGTGCTGTAACAAATTACCATAAACTTAGTGGCTTAAAACAACACAACCTTATTATCTTGTAATTCTAGAGTTCAGAAATCCAAAATGAGTTTTATGGGGATAAAATCAAACTAATTGCAGAGCTGGTTCCTTCTGGATGATCTAGGGGAGACTCATTCCTGGCCTTTCCCAGCTTCTAGGAGCTGTCTTTGTTCCTTTGTTCCTCACCTTTTGTTCCTCACCCTTTGTTCCTCGGCTTCAATATTGGGCCATCTCTGTCTGATGTTCCTGCCTCCTTTTTTTTTTTAAAGAAATCTTATGATAACATTGGACTCACCTAGGTAATCCCCACATCTCAAGGTCTTTAACTGCAAAGCCTCTCTTACCATGTAAGGTAACATTCATAGGTTCTAGGGATTAGGAAGTATCTTCATAGCTTTGGAAGACATTATTCAGTTCACCATACCTTCTTCTTATGAAGAATGTCTCAAAGAAAAGAAAGTTTCTGAGGTGTCATGAATATGACATGAGACTTTGAGCAAAAAGATTCAACTCCAGTCTTGAGTTTGACATTACATTCATTGTCAGACCACAAGTTAAGCACTTCACTTCTCAGATAGAATTGTACAATTGGGGCTTTGAATTAATTCACTAACATTCCCCCAAGCTATAAAATTGCATAAGTTGACAAATTATTTATATTAAAATATAAATGACTTGAAGCAATTTTACTGTGGATTAGTCTTTTCTCCAAAGGCTTGACTTTATTCTGAAAATAATACTTCATCAAATTTGATGTGAGAAGTATTTTCTTTGAGCAAAGAAATATATTCAGACCTATGGGAATTATACCACATAGGCAACCAAGTTCTTTTTTCAATATTAAGGTCTGTTCAACTTGAGGCCAGTCACATACATGAATATACAGGCCAAGGTTTTTCAAAGTGCGGTCCATGGATCTCTGAAATTTAATCATCTGGGACACTAACTTATTAAAAATGGACATTTCGGGAGCCCATTCAGTATGTTTTAAGGACTGATGGCATGTAATAAGTGACTCAGAGTGAATTATGTGATCAAAAAGTTTGAGAATCACTAAAAAGAAACATTTTTAGTTACAACTTATAGCATGATAAAAATAATAAGTTGTTAGACTAAAACAGGTTATTTCACTCCGTTTCCCACCTCTGTATTTATTTTGCAGATAAGAAAACTGAGGCGTAGAGAGGTGAAATTTCTTGCCCAAGTCCAACAACAACTTAAGGCAGAGTTAAGACTACAAATCAAGTCTTCTGACTTTACGTTTAGAGCTCACTGACAGTTGAGCTATTAATTTTTTCTGTGGGAAAAATAATATTTTGACCAGATTACAGTATTTTTCTGTTAACATAGTAGCTCCCACTTTCAAATGATACTTAGTCAAAAGGACTGTTTACAGAATGACTGACCATAGATATCATCATTTTCTAATTAACTTCTATCATTGACATTAGATCCACAAAAGGAGTTCCTTTTGAATAGCATAGTTAAAAAATATTTGATTTATAAAATATTAAAACCAATATTCAAATAAGTCATTAAATATATTTTTGCTTTAAAATGTAAAATATCATTCTTGAAATATGCTCCATTGCATTAACTCCACAGGAATATGAGATGCCCTATGTATTACTTCACAAATTACAATCTATTATTTTATATTTATTCCTAATTTAAACATCACCATAAATCACAATATTATAGATCATAAATAAATTATTTGCAAGCAGTAGATGAAAATAGGGTAGAAAGAAATGAGACATCACAGAATGTAATTTTAATGTAAATTTGACTTTTGAACCATGTGAATATTTTGTATATTCCAAAAGGAAAATTGAATTTAAGAGGATGGAGAAACCCACTAAAGTTAAATGATTTTTAAACATTAGCAACCTGGATCCAGCAATGCATTAAAAAAGACTATACACTGAGATCTGATGGGATTTATTCTGGGCATGCAAAGTTGGTACAACATCCATAAATCAACATGTCATATACAAATAATCAAAAAAAGTAAAAATAAAAACCACATGATCCTATCAATAGATGGAAAAAAAGCATTTGATGAAATTCGTCATCCATTTATGACAAAAACTCTCAGCAAAGTGGAAATAGAAGGAACATATCTCAAAAGGCCATATATGGGAAACCATGGCCAACATCATACTCAATGGGCAAAAACTGCAAGTATTTCCCTTAAGACCGAGAACAAGGAAAGGATGTCCGCTTTCACCTCTTTTATTCAACATAGTACTGGAAGTCCTAGCCACAGCAATTAGACAAGAAGAAGAAATAAAAGGGATCCAAAGTAGAAAGGAAGAACTGCAGATGGCATGACACTGTATATAGAGAGGCCCAAAGATTCTACCAAAAAACTACTGGAACTGATAAATGAATTTAGTAAAGTAGCAGAATACAGAACAGATATCCAAAATCAGTTGCACTTTTATACAAGTGAGAAATGATCAGAAAGGGAAACTAAGAAAACAATCCCATTCATAATTGCTTTGAAAAGAATGAAATGCTTAGGAATAAATTTAACCATGGATGTAAATGCCCTGTACTTGGAAAATTATAAGACACTAAGGAAATAAATTGAAGAAAATACAAATAAATAAAAGCATATACTGTGTTCATGGATAGGAAGAGTTAACATTATTAAAGTGTCCATACTACCCAAAGCAATCTATAGAGTCAGTGTAATTTCTATCAAGATATCAATGGTGTTTTTCACAGAACTAGAAGAAGTATTCCAAAAATGTATATGGAACTGACAAAGACCCAGAATGGCCTTAGCAGTCCTGAGCAAGAACAAAGTTGGAGTTATCATACTACCTGATATCAAACTATACTACAAGGTGCACACACAATCCCGTGCACACACAATCCAGTGTACAGATGATGTGCTGTAGAATTGTGCACTGGAAACCTGTACAATTTTGTTAACCAGTGTCATACCAATAAATTCAATAAAAAGGGAAAAATAAATAAATGCATATCAACTTTATAACAACAAATTGGGAAAACAGTCCAAGTAGCTTTTATATGTGGTTTTCTGACCTTATCCCTTTTGGTGAGATATCTATGAGCAAAATTATTTCCAATGATATGTTAATTTTGCAAGTTTTTTCGCAAAATTAATTTGGCAAAATTGGAAGTGGCATGGGTGTGGTATTGTTAAATTTTGTATATTACAAGATTACTCAAAGAACTATATACAATATCCTTGGAAACCAGTATTCTCACTGTGAAAAATAAAATATGGAATGAGAAATGAGAGGCGGGATTCTCTCCTTGGACGCATCAGTATGCTTGTATATTGCATGCATGTGTGCTCTGCCCTCCTACAGGGCCTAGAAGCAATGAGCCTGTGGTGGCACTGAGATACCGGGAGCCCAGATTTTGGTTTCTCGATGGAACTCTTTGCAGAAATTATGAATTTAGATCAGGAAGTATAAACTAAACCTAAAACACGTTGTTATGCCAGAGAGTAAGAAGTGCCCCCAAACTCATATGGTAAGGTGTTGAAAGGTTCATAAAAGCACTCCCACCGGCCATATTAGGAAAATTTAAATATCAAAAGAATAGTTTCAATGATAAATATTAAAAACAATATATATACATAATTATAAATATCTCAACCTTGTAGATATTTTTCAAAATATATTTATTGTATATTCAGGCACACATACCTTATATTAAGTGCTTCAATAATTATTTTTCCCTATTAATATTGTTATAACTTATATTTTATATGATTTTTTATTAAAACCGAGTATATCTATAAGTTCTAAACTGAGTATTATTTTGTACATAAGACTGTGGATATAATTTGGCAGTTTTTGTAATCTGTACTAGAATCTATTTTGTAAACTTTGTGAATAGCCATAGAATTTTAGAATTGGGGAAGATTTTAGGGAATATTTGGTTTAATGTTCATTCATCCCACAAATGGCGTTACAAGACTTACATGACAGAATTACATTAGTAGACCCAGTACAGGCTACATACTGCGCATCTCCAGGGGGTGCCATGCACATAATGGTTTAGGCAATAGCACCACCTGTGGGTCACACATCACAAAGTGGGACGCAATGATTTCCAACACCCCGGTTCCTGGAGGTGAAACAGTGGAAAGGACAGAACAGTTTCAGACCTCTGAACTTCTCAGTTTAGAGAAGAAAATATGCATACAAATAAGCAAATATACACGTGATGAAAGAAGCATGGCAGGTTTCTGGGAGGGGACCTACCACAAAGGTGAGGTTGACGGGAGATTTCCGGAGAAAATGTCATATCTATGCTGTGATCTGATAAAAAAAAAAAAAGACATGCTGGGGAAAGCAGAAGGGGAGAGAGATGGACAAAGAATGTTCAGGCTCTCAAAGATGAAGAGAGAAGACGGTGCTCAGGGAGTGGAAATAGTCCTGCTGCTGGAACAAAGACACGCTCAGAAAAGCCAGCAGCTGCTTAGAGTCACCTACTCTATCTTCTCCTCGGATTCACTAATGAACATATTAAATTACAACAGATTTATCTATCATAAATACAATTATATACCCTTGGCAATGTTCTGTCAGCAATTATACTGCACTGTAATCTCAGATAAATTCTCACCCTAGACTTGAGCTTGTCTGTTCCAGAGAGCAGCAGCTGTGTGTTGCCGCTCGTTGCACACCACAAAGTCCATTTATTGTTTGCTGGCAGTTCATCTCTAGAGATATGCTGGTTGTTGAGTTGTTGAGGTCGCCATCAATAAAAATAACTGAAGTATAAATAATTATTACAGAAAGATGTTTGATCTGGATATGAGGTGTCTGCATACTTTACAGCTAAAAGCCAAAACAAACTAAAAACAAAAACGTACCAGCTTCTCAGACAGTCTTCTGTTTGCTGGTCCCATTTGCTTCTGGTATGCTTCCTGTTAACAGTCATTGTAAACCAAGTCACCTGTATGTCAAACAAAATTGAATTGATAAAATGATATGAGCCAATCTTAAGAGAGCCTTAAAAAGTCAAGATATATTATGTTTCCCTTTTTAACAATGTTTATGTAATACTGCTGTCATCTAATCAGATTATCTTGTAATTTTATTTTAAGTAATCAAATATATTTCACATTATTTTGTGTTGTCAAAATACCAGGGTGATTTGTTGCTAATGGTTTACCATATTTGTTCTCTTTTTATTATTTGGATCATAAAATTTATAGGAATTAAAGTTAGTCCTGAAGGAAGTTCATGAGTGTCTTAGTCTTCAGCCCCTCAGCTGAGTTAGTTAAAAACAGAACTGGTGATTTTCATTTGTTATCATGTTTTCTTATGTTTTTCCTAAGACATTTTATATTTTTATCAGTCAGATATGGTCATTCATCTATTATTTTTCAAAAGTTGTTCTTATGGTTATAGAATTACTATTCAAACTGGCCATTATGCTAAAATACACTATTAGTGCTAATATTTTTCCCCAGAAATTCACTATAAAAAATTTCAAACATTCTGAAAAGTTGAAAGCATTTTTAGTGAACATCCGTGTACTCAACATCCAGTTTCTACTGTTAGTAGTTTAGCATAACTGTTACTCCTTTTTAGTTGATTTTTGGGTGGAGGTGGAGGTGGAAGAGGATACAAGGGAGATAAATGGTAAGGGGAAAATACAATAAAAAATAAACTATTAAAATAAAAACACTTAATTCTTTTAAGTTTTCTAGATAAACAATTGTGCAAATTTTTTTTTTTTTTAGATATCAATATGACATATCTTGTTTCTTGACTTAATTCAAGAAATGCTTTTTAAATAATGGTTATTGTATTCCCATGAATAAGAAAAATATGTCCAATAGTTTGTTGTTCAGGATAATACTGGTGATGATTTACTTAGATGTTCTTTTTCATGTTAAGGAAGTGTTATTCATATTATAACAAGATTTCTTTATTAGAGATAGATGTTGAATTTCTTCAAATAACTTTGGGCATTTATTGAAAATCATAGCTTTTCTCTTTTGATTTTTCTGATTGACTTATTAATTTATTGGTTGACTTACTAATTTATGATATATTTATTGAAATTCTATTTTGTCCCAGGCCTTCATACTAAATTTATAGTGATAGAAACTCCAAAGGTCCTGGTTCCTGCCTTCTTGGGGATTTTGTATTCTTGGGGAATCCCTTCTTGGGGATTCCTGCCGTCTAGTGGAGTTTGTATGATGAATTGTGGTAATAGATGTCCTACTTTTAAAGCATCCTGCCATTCACTGAATAAAAACTACTTGGTCTTACTATTGGTGGGAATGCAGATTGGTGCAGCCAGTATGGAAAACAGTTTGGAATTTCCTCAAAATACTAAACATGGAACTGCCTTTTGACCCAGCAATTCCACTGCTGGGATTATAACCTAAGAATAATTGGGGTCATCTTGGAGTCTGTCTATCATAACTAATGTCAGAGGTAATCACACCCCTTTTTTGGAGAAGCACAGCCTTTTTTTCTTTTTTTTAAATAATTTTCTTAGCCATAACACCCTGGAGTGTAATGACACAACCGAATGTGATCCATTAAATACACTGGGGTGGGACATACAGGGAGGAATCAGGTTTTGTAACTAGGCTTGTCCACTCATGTGGAGCAGAGACTCTCAGGAGGAAAAGTTTGAAAAAGTAGAGAAACAGTGATAATAGTTCAATTAAAGTTCAAAGGGGTCCCAAAATGGGCATTCTTAATGCCCCAGTCATGACAGACCACTGGGGTAGAGAATCCAGGTGAGCAAGGCAGATGGTCCCCATCCAGGGATTTGTCAGTAGCATGTCCCTGTCAAGGTGTAAGGATTTCTAGCCGTACTCCAGTTCCTGGACTTGCAAGAATGTGAGGAAGGAGTCAGTGCTGGACAGGATATCAAAGTAAAGACATAGGTCTAAGAAATAACCATGCATGAATTTTTAGAACTACCACAGATATTTCAGGAGAGGGTTTGGGATAAGAAACCTAGATGTCACACTTAAATTACAAGGTCAAGACCAGTTCAGGTAAATCCAGGGCATTTAAGATTCTTAACTCCTTAAATTTCATTTGTGCTTGGACAGAACTGAGTCTAGGGGTTGTAGTGAAATTAAACCTACAGCTAGGAGAAGAGGAAGCCCTAGAACAGAAAATCTTGCAGGATCTCTTGACAGATGATGCGTCCCAAGGCTCAGGGACCTTGGCAACATAAGTAGCCTCCCTTTCATCTTCCCAAGTTTTTTTCTTTGACACACTGTCTCCAGGGCCTACAAATATTTTCCTCCAGCTCCCAAGGGTATTTCTATTGTAAGCCTTTTTCAAATAGTTGAATAAAAGCCCTTGTATCTTAGCCTTTGAATTTCAAATATTCTGGGAGAGGTAGAAGAGTTACATAGGAAAGTGGTCCTGTATCTATGTCTTTATGAACTCATATTTACAGATAGCTACTTATCCTTCAATAAATGTCATCTGTCTATTTACTCATGGAATGCTTATTTGTTGAGCATCTATTGGTGCTGTGAAATGTGTTAGTGCTGAAATCAAACTGTTAGGAAAATATACATTATTCTTGCCCTCAAGGTCGTTTAGTCTAGTGAGGTGTCAGACTTATCGAAGATTCACCTGCACATCGTATAGCTGGGGCTCTAGCAGGGCAAAGTAAGGGAGAATGTGGCATCTTAGTTGTGGGTATTACAGAGGAACAGGCTTGGTTATGAGGACCACTTGACAGCACGTTAAGGATTTTATTTTGTTTCTATAACATTGTCAGGATGGATTGGCCTTTTTTTTTTTTTAAATTTTAAGAGATCAGTTCACATACACAATCAAGAATGGATTGAAGAGGGGACAAGAGTGTGTTCAGGGAAATCAGTAGGATGGATATTACAGTAAAAGATAATGTAGCTTTACTAGGGCGGCACTACAGAATATAAGTTTTAAAGATACTTTAAATATCTTTTATTTATTTTTTATTTAAAGATAAATAAGGAAGCCTTACTGAGACAGTGCTTTCTGCCTTGCACAACTGAATGGTTGGTAGTTCTAGTCCCTGAGACAGACATCGCCAGAAGAAGCCCATGTATTTTAGGGAAGGAGAATCCAAGAGCAGATTATGAGTTAAAATTTAGATTTGTGGATTCTAAGAGGCATCTGAAATGTCCAAAAAGAAAATGTCAGGTGGATAGTTGCTAGACGGGTCTAGAACTTAGAGTAAAAGTTTGGGTTATATGTAATTCTGATAATATTTTGCAATTCCCAAGCATAGATAATATGGCCCAGAGAAGGAAATAAGAGGAGAAATAAATGGACCAGAATGCCATAAATACTTTATAAAGGCTTTTGGGTCACGTGGGCTTTAGCAAAACTCACTGATCTAATTTGACTTTTTTTAAACCAATTACTTATGGTGACTTTGGGCCTGGGGATAGACAAGTAAGTATATAAACCAAATAAAGCAGTTACTCTCATAGCGCTGTAAATTTAAAGAGCATTTTTAATATTACAAACCTAGTTAAAAGCTAAAAATGCAAATAAATATGTGGGTAGAAAAACAGGAAGTATCTATATTAAATTGTGTTTTATTTTCCAGACTGAGTTAAAATAATTCCTGAAAAGATGAATAACACCAGTTCTGCACGTGGAAGTGCAGGCCTATTACTTCACAATGTGCATGTCTGTATGTGGTAATGGCGTCTCTCTCCACCCTCTTAGTTCAGAGAAAATAATTCCTTTGATTGGGTAAATTTTTGTACCTAGAAACTTGAAAGGTAGAAATTAACTTAATCAATTGGCCAAAGTCTAAAACTGCTTTTGCTTTGACTTTAAATACTCTGATGGGAATGCCCTCGTTAAGGGAGAAGAAGGAATCAGGATTCCAAGGGGAGTTAGGAATCCTGTGAAACCATTGTGAAAAGTTCTCTGGCGATTTTGTAAAACTTGAAGAGAGTTTTGCTTTTTCTATTTTAAAGCTCCCTAAACAGGACCATTTTATCACCCTCATTTGGGAGACTTTTAATATTTAATCTTTTTATTAATCAATAATTAATCTTTTTCATGTCTACTCAAATTTCTTACTGTACTATAAGGCATTTTTTAAAGTTTAGTGCAATATTTTATTTTTTATGTATTTTGAAAGTCAGTATTATTTTATATCAGTTTTAGGTGTTCAGTATAGTGGTCAGACAATTATATAATTTACAAAGTGATGCCCCCTATATTTCTGGTACCCACCTGGCCCCATACATAGTTCTTACAATATTATTGACTGTATTCCCTATGCTGTATTTTACATCCCTGTGACTTCTTTGTAACCACCAGTCTGTACTTCTCAACCCCTTCACCTTTCTAACCCGGCTACCCAAACCTCCTCCCAGCTGGCAATTCTCAGTCTGTTCCCTGTAGCTACAAGCCTATTTCTGTTTTGTTTATTTTGTTCTTTAGATTCCACATTTCTTCTTCTTCAGAATGACTGGAAGCTGCCTAGAATCTTCCATATAATAATTCTTTATATAAGTGAGGGGATTAAGGAAATCAGATCTTCTCATCATCATGCAAGTTAAACTAAATTAAAGGGGCCATGTATAACTACATACTTAATATGGAGAAGGAAAAATAAAAAGCATCATAGACAACTAGTTAGTGACAATCCACAACAGGGGAAACTCCAGCCAGCCAAGCCCTCTAAAGTCCCTTTTCCATACCTTTAAATATGTATATCTTTTTTCTTCTGGTTTCTCTATAATTATTTAGAGTAGAAGTAAATATGTAGAAAGATGGTTCTGTATATGAAAAGTTAAATCGATGCAGACCTTTCCTGTAGTCTTGGACTACACGGGTAGAATTTATTTGCTAATTTAACAAATGCCTATGCAGTCTCTTGTCTGTGCCAGGCACTGTTAAAGGTTCTTGGGCTACAGCTGAGAAAGTATAATGAACAATTGAAACATACCTCCCCTCATGGACCATGAATAAAACAGAATGATTGTAGGGGTGACTCTGGATGTTGAAAACTAGACTACTTCTTGCTAAGCTAGTCTAATTGTCTTCAGATAACATATCACTGTTGGTTTGATAGTCAGCCGCTCAGACAACATCCATTGAGTGTCCACTTGTGCCAGGAATTGGGCTCCGATGGAGTTTGTAATCCAGCCAGGAAGAGGAGGCCAAACCACAGATCATCACGTGACAACCTGAAGCAATCAAAAAGTTTTGCAAAGTAACACAGGATAACAGCTGAATAAGTGGCTAGGATTCTGAGATGTTTTGCTAAATTATGCCGCAAAGTATTTTTTTCCCTTCACAATGTTAGTGGAACATACATAATGTAAAAATAATCTGAGATCAGCCTGCATCCCTATCGACTGACAGAGTCTCTGTGGTAGCACGGTGTGCAGACGTTCTAATTCTCCTTCCTCATTCTGGGAAGCTCTTTTCTCCAACATAATTTAGTAACCTGTCAGTCTTGTACTAAATCCACTAACCCTAGTGATTATTCCATATGGTTATGTTTCTTAAATATATGCTTCTGAGTAGCCAAGTGTGGACAGTAATTTAGATGTTCCAGGAAACTAAACTTTTCTAATTTATGCAAATATCCTTTTTGTTAACGTGCCTTTTAAACACCATATTAAATACTACTAACCACTTGTCACCTGCAGAATGTTCTTACTGTTCCTCAACCACGGCTACTACTGTGCAACTTATAAAGACAACAAAGTAACATTCTCTGCTGTGGGTTAGCTATTAGAAACCTGTACGAAGGCACCTGACTATGTAATGCTGATGAAAAAGCCCTTGTGAAAATCCTACCCAATCACTTAGATAGCTTGCATCATCCTTTATGGAAGATGATACCAGTGCCAATGTTGCTATGGAAATGTCAGATTCTCTTTGTAACAGATATTGCTATCCAGACCTCCAAAGTTTTGTTCCCTTGTTGGAATCATGGTAGGCTATCTGTCACTCAAGATCACCATTCTGAGTGATTTGGGAAATATTGGCACATTGCAGAGGGAAAAAAAATTTTTGATTTTTAAAAGGGATGCAGAAATTGTTCCAGACCACCTTTGGAGTATCACCCAGCTGAATAACCTGCTTTTGCTTCTGGTCTTTGATTCCAGATTTGTGAGGAATGGGCCAACCAACCTTGTGCTGTATGAGTTCCACACCCTAGGCGATAGCTGCTTGGTCCAGTGGTAGATAAATATGCGTTTGCTGGAATCTCTTTGTCTTTTGGAATAGGGATGTAAAGACACCTGGCTTTCTTTTTATAGGGGAGTTCAGAATATCACTAAGATGCTGGAAAAGCTTGCTCGGCAGCAAACAGAAAGCAGCAGACCTAGAACCCAATTGGGGGTGTTTGTATGAGAGAGGGATGGTAACAACACAACTACAGGGCTGGGGGGGCACCATGTTCTGCCCTGTGGGTACAAGAGTGGAGAACGCAGATCTGTGGAGATTGTGAGGAATGCGGGAGGTAGAGAATGGAAGAGATAAGACACGAAGGAGAATCCGAGTGGTTCCAGTTCCTTCCAGATGAAGTGGCTGTGAAACGCTTACCTGGGAGCCCAGATTGGGGGCCTAGCTCCCTCAAGTCACAAAGTCAGAGAGGGGGAGAGCTGAATCCCCACAGGAAAACCACAAGGTCATTGTCAGAGGAAGGGAGAATAGAAACCAGGAAAACAAAATGATGGATGACCTCTGCGGTAAGTGGCAAAGGGAGAATTATTCAACAATTGGAAGTTTTTTGAATACTCGGTGAAAGCGACCCACAAATTATATGAGGAGTCATTGCAGAATTTGGATTTTAAACAGGATTTTTAAATATAAAAGTAAAGTACATCGTTATTTTCTTTATCTCTGTTAGTATTGATTTTGTGATCAGTTAACGAAGATTAGGTTGATACTTGGCTCATACAGTATATGAAGAAAGGTTTCACTAGGAAATTAATTGTCAGAAGAGAGTTGCTATTTACTCTCTTAAGCGAATACTTTTGGAGGCAGTTTTGCAATACCCATTACTTCATGCAGACATTGCTAATGATTATAAATATGATTTTCAGGCCCGCTTTGAAAATTAAAACAGCGTTGAGTAATTCAAATGTAGAGATATTTCTCCTGGCGGAATTAGTTGTTCAAATTTGGTAAACTTCTACTTGGACTTCATCCATTTTTTATTCTCTGGCAAGTCGTAGAAGACTGATCTTGAACAACTGTCGATTAATTTTTGCTGCTTAAAAAATTATTCTTGGATTAGAGAGATGAGGACATGTTCTAATCTTTTGCTTCCCTGGACAATTACCAGTTTGTTGGATTCATCATAAAATTGCCATCTGTTGCCATGAGTATGAGAAATTATGCGGGGAAGGGGTAGACAGCCCTTGCTCGATAATGGTCTTTGCTGCTTTCCCTGCTTTGAAGAAGCTTAGCGGGGGCTCTGTGACCTTCACGATAGCAGACATTCAGCTATAGAAATGATGGGAGTAGCAAGCATGAGCACATGGAGCCAAGAGGGGAATTTAATTTCTGTTTTATTTTAATAGGGGAGTTCAGAGCATGCCTGTACATATTGGAAAAGTCTGCTTAGAGAGCAGAGAGCATCGCACCTAGGACCCAACTGGAGGTTTTCTAACTTGGTCACTTTTGCACCTACGCTGTGTGACAAGTCGGAACCCAGGGAACTATTTTCAGCAAGGCTCGAGGGAGGCAGCCTGTATCTTATCCATTCTCCTACCTAACTCTCTGTGACTGCGCTGGAAGCCCTTTACGTGCATCACCATTGTTTTTCTACTAAACAGTGAATGTTTCAGCTTAGTCCTAACACCAAGAAGTAGCCAGCACTAGTGCCCGGGACACTGTTTCTTCAGCAATGGCAAAATGCTCTGGGTGACAACAATATGCCTATGAAATGATGGGAGGACAGTAAAGTACTTAAGTCTATGGGCCTGTTCATTAGTATGTGTCTACCCGGGTGTCCAGAAAAGCAAGACACCGAAGGGCCTGGAGGAGATAAGACTTCACCTATCCTGAAAGGAGCAGGAACTTTCAGGGAGGTCATTGAGAAGAAGGGAAGATTTCCAGGTGGGAAGAACCACATGAGCCAATACAGAAATGGGAATAACAACATTATTAATATTCATCAAAACTTTATAATTGTGCAAGTCACTTTGCCACAAGTTTGACATGCACTATCTCATTTAATCTCTGTGCGGGCACTATTTTCATTCTTACATTCGTGCTGAGGAAGGAAGAAAAGGGAGGTGTCTTGGCTCAGCCAGTGAGCAGCAGAGGCTAGAGTCCACCAGACAGACACAACTGCAAAGGGGCCGGGGGGCTGGCCCTGCCGCAGCCAGAGGCGTGTGTCATTGCACTGCCGCTCCGCACTGCTAGCTTTTAGCTCGAACGACTGTCCAGCAATGGAATTGGAGAGCCATAAGAGGGAGGGTTTGCTCTATGGAGTTTCTCCAGCCTGGTGAAATGCTAAATCTTTGATGCTCATATGATTTCCAGGAGACTTAAGGCCACCAGCCCCCCCCCACATTTATTATATTGGAAATATTGGTATGCGAGAGAAAGTCATCCATACATACCTATTGGATAACCCTGGTCTGTCAAGCAAACCCAAAACTACATTTCCCCACACCACTGATGGCGGCATCCTTCTCACTTTCCCACACTCAGGAACGTCAGGAGGAGGTGGTGTTTCCAGAGACAAGAAGGGGGCGGGATGGTGGAGGGGTTCAGGGTTTAGGCCTTGGAGTGGGACAGACCTGGGCTCTGATCTCATGGCCTCAGTTTCTTCATAGGTAAGATGGGGATAATAATGGTGATCTTACAGGATGGCTGTGATGAGTAACATGCAAAACACCCCAAAGTTGTTGATGCCTTAACATGGAGACAGTAAGTTCTCAGCACATATTATGAAAAGCCACATTGGCAGGAGAACCAATTTATTCTTCTCTAAGTTTGGTTACAATAGTTTTTCAGATTTAGCCAAAGCTGTTCTATGGCTTTTCCCACAAGCTGTTTCTAGAGCTCAGTGGTCTGACCTGCAGACCTACCTCACACTCCATTATTAAAGAGTGCAATGGAGAGGCGCTGTGTTCAGGTAGGCAAATCAGGTATAAAACTAATATATAAAAATATGATAAATGAGGAGAAATTGTGTGTTGTAGAATTTTCTCATTTAAAAAGCATTTGCCATTGGCTACTTTTTAATAAGAAGCCTTCTTTGTATGTTAACTTTTTTTAGCTTATGCAACATGAATTTGCACACACACCAGTTTTCTAATTTGACTTCACCGTATCTAGCTGATGTTATTTTTAACCACTATTATTTTACACACCAACTGATTCAGGTAAGCAGCCCATCTCTCCAGTCCCCTGTGTTTTCTGCAAAGTCTTACCTCTGTGCCTTGAGCATTCTGTTCTCCCCTCTGGGGACCCCCCTCTTCTTCCTCTGTGTCTGGTCATATCCCCACTTTTCGTCAAAGCCCAGTTTAAGATCTGTGTGTTCTAAGAAGCCCTCATTGTGAACCCCAGCCCGCAATGATATCTCCCATTTCCCCTCTAGTCATTTTGAAAAGCATAGGGCATATTTGCTCCAGTCTTGGAGGAAAGCATACCTGTCCTTGAAATCCATAGAGCTCCAAAAAGCTTTCATCGCTGAGCAAAATGACTATAACCCAAACACTATTTAGGTGGCCATGCTGAACGAGGAAGATGAGGCAGATTAACTATGTCTTGGTGTCTAGTATAAGGTTTTGAGATAATGGAGATGATTATTATCATGCCCTTAGGAGAGGGAAAGTCGTCAGGGACAAAAAGACACACACACATAATACACACAAAATTATGTATTTCCTCCACCAAGGGCGTATATGGCATCTATACCAGGGAAGGCCCATAAGAGCTCTTTTAAATGAACTTCTTTTAGGGCACTACTGGTACCTTCGATCATCATTTAGCCAGGAAATGCTTGATTTAAAAAAAAAATAAATCCCCAACCATTCTGGAAATGTACCTGTTTTCTGTGGTTTCATTAAATTATACTTAAGTTCATTTTTCATGTGGAAAATGAGCTTCAGACTTCAGTATGATGAATCGCTTCCCCCATGTGACAGTGGCGGAGGAGGTTCATTTAGTGCTGCTGCAGTAGTCCTGGGTGCCTCTGCGTTTGTTCTGGGCCCGTGGTGATTAATAGGATTACATTGCAGTGATTCCAGCTGCCCATTTGTTTATCCCAGCACCGGGGTCAGTGCTGAGGCTCTTATTTCAGGATTCTTTTGGTTTTGAAACCTAGTTTGTCACATTTGTAATGTAATAAACTTCTGCCGTATCATCGCTCCATTGACTGCTGAAGGGAGCTAAGTGAACTTGCTCAGAGCCATCCAGGTTCGGGAATTTGGGTCGTGTGTTTGGCAAGTATTGATTGAGCATTGATAGTGAGCAGTACCTTGTACTGTGCTCAGGAAGTCAAGGCCACTTTATACTTTAGGACCCAGTGGCAGAGAGTGAGGGGTAGGGTGCGAAGGTCAAGGTCAAATGGCAAGTGACTGATCTTACTTGGCAAATGGCCAAATGGCAAGTGCTCTTACTTGGCTTTGGTATCATCAATAATAATGTAAATAGTAAACGAGACTAAATAATTATTATTTTCCACATTTGTTCAGATTGTGAAACACCTTACCAGTTGGTTGAGCGTTGAGAAATACTGACATATTTAATTAAATTTAGTTTGATTTAATGTAAACTGGGAGTTATATATTATATGGCTGTGTACACTGCATGATTCTGGGAATGGCATACTTAAAAGGACGAGCTGCTGTGCCTGGGATCGGTTCAGTCCTTAGACCTGGGCGAGTGAGGCCACTGCCTCAGGCCTCGTGCCTTGATGTGCCCTGTGCCTTGGCTGCGCCTTCCCTGAAATTTTCTAAGCCGCTCTTTGATGCCTGGAACTGTCCAGGGCGCTCTTAGTGCTATCCATTCAGGGTGCCCTTAGCCTGGATTGTTTATCCCAGCACCGGGGTCAGTGCTGAGGCTCTTATTTCAGGATTCTTTTGGTTTTGAAACCTAGTTTGTCACGTTCGTAATGTAATAAACTTCTACCGTATCATCGCTCCATTGACTGCTGAAGGGAGCTAAGTGAACTCTCTCAGAGCCATCCAGGTTTGGGAATTTGGGTCGTGTGTTTGGCAAGTATGGACGGGAGTGGACCCCCATCTCATTTTCTTCCATTTAGGGTATCTGCATCTCTCCATTTCATGTAAAAGGTTGACCAGATGTCCTGAGGAACTGTGGCATTTGCACCTATGGAATCGCCCCAGGACTCTATGGTTGGGCTCATGTGGCTGGACTCTGGTTCCAAAAGATGGAACCAGGCCTAGTGAGCAGATCACTGTTGCTGGCCAGTGAAGTGTGCATTTCTTTTGTGAGCTCTCACAAGATCAGGCTGTCAAAATGGTGCTCACATCATCATTTTGGGTAACTTTCACGCATGTTGGATATAGGAGGAGTTTGGAGCCCCTGAAGTATCTATGGTCCACTACTGTCCTCTGTGCTTATGTCATTTGGACCCATGTTTTGGCTCTTGCCTGTCCACGTAGTGACCGTTACATCCAGTCTGCAACACCTGAGGGACTGGAGGCAGGTGTCCTTTACCCAAGATCTCCTGCACCCAGGGCAGTTGCCCCATCCCCTCCACGGGCGCCATACCACGTGCTGGGCTTCTCTTAGGGGTTGCTGTGCCTATCTCCCCACAGGCATTTTAAAACTTGCTCTACAGTGTAAATGGACCCTCCCAACTGAAGTCCTCCCTTGCTTCTAGTTGATGTGGTCATGTCATGCTCTCTCAGGTTGCTGGATAAGGAAGGGTCCTTCCTTGTCCTAGTGGGAATGCTCCCATTATCTTCCCCACTGGTGGCAATGTGTGGAGGTAAGGGTGGGGTCAATGTGGGAAGGACCACATTCTAGGAATGCTGTGATTATATCTTAAAGGGTTCAAAAAAGGCATAGAGTCAGAGGATGTGTCATTCTATATTTATACCACACTCTTCTGAACAGTAAGATTCAAATGACTAGAAAAAAATATCATTTGTGTTTTCCAGCATGTTCTATATAAGACTTGCATTTGTGGACATTGTCAGTGAAGTGGAATAAGAACTTCTATGAGGATGAATGGAAGCCAGCATTCGTAGGCAGCGCAATGGATGATGTAATCAGGAGTAAAAATGTAACCAGCATTAACTAAATGAAATTAGGGAATCACAGAGGCAAGAAGACCTACATTAAAAAAAAATATATATAAACAGGTTCTGAAGAGGTGTGGCATTGTGAGTAGCAGTAGCATGCTACCTTTTCTCACAGTGGGTGACGTGAAATTAGCCAGGGATGCTCATTTGACAATAAAGAACATGCAATGATAAGTCATAGACCTGGGCAGGAAGAGACAGTGTTTGGACACTGAGAAGAAGCTTCACATGTAAACTTGGAAAATAAACAATATTATTCCTATTATTCTAGCTCTTCATTGAAAAATCACTATACTTGACATGGGCCCATGAATTCTGTATGACATGAAAAAACTCAAATTACTAGTACTTAGATGTGGGGCCCACAAAATTATTAGTCATGGTGCCTTACACCATGGGGATGGCCCCGTTAGGGAGGGTATTTATTAGTTGTACTTAGGAAATAAGAGGTCACTGCACTGCCCATTGAAAAATCCGTGTGGAGTTTAGACTGAAAGCTGGAATTTACTCTCTTCAATAAAAAGGAGAGAAATGTGAAGCATGCCTCTTCTCAGCAGAGAATGAGAGCCACAGAGGGAGGAGAGGACCCGGAAGAGAAGCCTGCCGACAGAGAAAGAGAAATCACCCTTGGGGTGAGGAGTCATGGAAGCAGATATTTAGTTAAGAACACTGGAGGAAAATAATCTCTTTTTAGTAGAAAATGAACACCCTTTCTTTCAAAATATGTGCTGTATGTGTTTGGGAACACAGAGTCACTATTTTCAGCTACTAGTAATTAAGAACTTTTGAGGAAGGATGTGTCTACCCATTGTAGAGCTGGCTTCTGTGACAAAGAGCAATGTGAGAGACATGGCATAAGAACAGCATAAAATGGACAATGCAACACAAAGATAAATCCAGATTAAAAGTGAAACAAACAGCATTCCTACTAATTGAGACCACGTTTTCTTTTGTCCATAGATCTGTTATATCTCCAATTCACTGTAATTTTCCAAACGGTTATTGACAGATTCTTTAATCACATTTGCAAGAAGCTATTATATATTTTGCCCATTTTTCCCTCTATGCTTAAAGGTTTGTATATATTCAAAGAAAGCAGGTGCATTCTCAGCATAGCGTCATTTATACTCAGGTGGTTCAAATACCCAATAAGGTACTTTGTCTTAACGCTTTTTGCCAGCTCAAATAACATCATCCCTCATGCTGTCTTTGGCCTCTGTCTTTCCCTTTTGACTTCTGGATACGTCTGAGGAGTCATACCACTCTGTTGTATTTCCCCTGGTCTATGTGCTCCTACTTCCAATTTTTAGTAAATGCCCATAAAACGCTGCCCCCTCAAGGGTCTCCCTTTGTAGCTACTGTGGTTTCTTGATGTTATTTCCCTTGTTCTTACTAATTGGAATTATTGGCTACACCAGGTCTTGTCAGGCATGTAGCTGCTTGTTCAACTCATCTGGTCTTAAGCTGCATTCTTTAGAAATATTCTTATATTGAAAATTCTACATCTCTTTAAACCAGGTATCACAAATACCTCATGCTTGTTATACTTTATAAAATATACATTATGAATATATGTTTCATTGAATTACCTCATTTTCTATTACTTTGATCAGCTAAAATGCCTGCCATAAGGAAGA